>PVKN010018171.1:0-16963 GCA_004027915.1 Capromys pilorides
AGAATGGAATCAACTAAAAAATTTTCCACCAAGTATTTGTGGATGCATACTTTCATATCACTTCATAATAGAACTTGATAAAAGACTAAAACATACAAAATATGTTAACAAAAGAAAAGTACTTAGATGGCTCATAATACTTAAGGTGAAAGACATTGCCTAGAGTAAACCAACAACTGTTCCTTTTGGTATTATTCAATACTACAATAAAAGAAATCCCTACTGCTTTTCTTTTATTAAGGTGCAGTTTGGAGACTTAAAGTGTGACAAAGTAAATAATTATAACCTTAATATAAAATTTCCTATAACTTTAAGGCTGATGTATTTACTAACTACCATTAGAAACACAGTATATCAGTCTACTCAAAGCCCAAATAATCCCTGCTATTGTGTATAAACTAAAGACCAAACTTAATTTATGCAGTAAGTGCCACTACTTGCCCACTTGTTTGTTCCGTCTATCTTTAAAAAGCAATTTATCTTATATAGCCACTTAGCAAATGCAAGTGAAATATGAACCTTGTATTTGCCCCATTTATTCATCACAAATATTTATGGTGCAGCTTCACTAGGATTTGTTTAGCATTAAAATGGAAAATCTTGGAGCTTTTAGTCTATGGAGACCAGCCTAACTCCACAGAAGGCATCCTAATCACATGCAGCACCCGAGCAGCAAAGCATCCCTGATGCAATATTCACAGCTTTCTACTACGTAACTGTTTCATCCTGGGAAGGTAACATTGATCTATCAATAGCTTGGCTTTCAGACTGTAAAACTTTGGTGTGAACTAGGGGTCACAATCTACCTGGCCCTCTTTTGAGACTGTGAGCAGCTGGAGGTCAGAGGTAACATATAACCTATTGCTCTGCATGCTCTCAGCACCTACTATGTACTTTTTATTACTTATTTATAGAGGGAGAACAAGGGCCAGCAAGATAGCTCAGCAGACTAAGTGCCTGATTAGGAACTTGGGTTTGATCCCGAGTATCACATGCTATGCTGGCCCTGCCCTTGTGGTCACAGAGATGGCCTTGGACACTGAGCATGGTGGCACACACCTGTAACCCCAGCACTGATGAGGCTGAATACAGTAAGATCCGAGTCCAAGCTGCATAGTGACACCTTTTACCAAATATATAGAATACAAAATAGTATTAAAACAGCAAAATTATAAGTGATGCAGAATTTCATTTAACAAACTAATGTGAATTTCACAGTATTTGTTGTAATGCACAGTGTTGTTTTCAAACCACTTATTCATATTATCAAATATGTACATAGAAAATTGGAAGAAAAAAAAGAAATATATGGGAAATTAAGAGGAGAAAAAGTAGAAACCATTGAAAAAAGTAGGCAAAACAAGTTAAGTGTTATCTGTTCCTTTCCACAGAGCAGCAAAAATGAACAGTACAGTTGTCCAAACCATCTTGCTTAGATAAATTTCTTTCCACCAATCCCTGTCCTGAACTCCGCAACTCAGTACCTCTTTCATTTTGTATAAGTTCTTTCCATTTTCCCAGTATCTTTTGTACCCTTGAGATTCCATTTTTCTCTTTGTGGTTCTCACACTAAGGATAAAATACAATGTTTGCACATGTAGGTCTGGTTTATTTCACTTAAGAGTATGTTCTCTTGTTGCATCCATTTACCAACAGAAGTCTTAAATTTATCCTGTTTTATAGCTGAATAATACTCCACTGTGTAAAAATATCACATCTTCTTTATCCATTCCACAGTTGATGGGCATCAGTTACAGTGCTATAAACATGAGTGCACATGTGTCATTGTGGCATGATGCTTCAATTTCTTCTGAAAACATACCTAGGAGGGGGATAGCTGTCTTCAATGGAATCTCCAATACTAGATTTTTAAGGAGTCTCCATACTGATTTCCATAGTGTTTGTACCACTCAGCACTCCCACCAATGGTGGAGAGGGGTTCCTTCTTCTGCACATGTCCTCCAGCATTTGTTATGGGCTGACATCTTGATGTTAGCCATTCTTTCTGGAGTGAGATGTTATCTCAGTGTTGTTTCAATTTGCGTTTTGTAAATGACCAATAATGTTGAATGTTTTTTCATATGTTTACTTGCTATTTGTATTTCTTCCTCTGAGAAGTGTATATGCATCTCAGATCCCCATTTATGGATCAGGTTTTTCAATTTGTGAGGCCTTATTTTTTTAAGCTCCTTATATGTTCTAAGTAAAAGGCCTTTGTTGGTGGAACAGTCAGCTATAACTTTTTCCAAGGTTTTTGGTTATCTTTTTACTCTACTGGAGATTTGTTTTGAAATGTAGAAACTTATAGATGGCTTTTATTAGGTTGAAATGTAGGCACTCTATCTTGATTCTCTGTAGGATTATTATCATGAATGAGTGTTGGACTTGTCAAAAGATTTTTCTCCACCTATTGAGAAGATCATGTGGTTTTTCTTCTTGGCTGTATTGATGTGGTGTATTTACGGTTGTGCATATGTTGGACCTGTAGACCTAGGATGAAACCAACTTGGTGCTGATGTATAATCTTCTTGATGATTTGCTGCATTCTTTTTGCTAGTATTTATCTTATGAGGGGTTTTAGTGTGTGTATTCATTAGAGACATTGGCTTATAGCTCTATTTTTTAGTTGGATCTTTCTCTGGTTTTGAAATTGAATAAATACTTATCTCCAGTAATGGTCCTAGGAACCTCCAAAATGTTTTTGACACTGAGGATAGCAATGTGTAACAGGAAAAATATGCTTGGAATGCCTGTCATTCTGGTCTTTTAGAAGTGTGTCACTTCTAAGGTAATTTCAGTTACTGTTATGCTCTCTTGCAAGTAAATGGTTGGTTTACAAGAAAACAAAAAAGGGTATTAAATGAGAGTAAGAGACTAGGAAAATGCCATAGGATTGACTGGCTACAATTTTGTATATATTTAGATTTCTAAATGTGTAACTGCTTTTATCACATTCCATAGAGATTTATTAGAATATCAATGATTGATAGAAAATACTAATTCCACCTTAAGTCTAAGATGTTGGATACTCAGAAAGACAGTGATGTCATGCTCAAATACCTATGTCATAGAGTAATAGTATAACTAAGTCTTTTCTTCTAGTGAGTTAAGAATATAAGTTTACAGACCAAAAAATTAGAGAAAAAAAAGGGCTATGAGGATAGCCAATATTTTATCCTAGTCCTTCAAGGTCAGTGAGGACTCAGGACATAAGAGAACCTATGCTGTAACATCCTATAACTCAGTAGTTTCCCAAATTTTCTGCTCAAGAAGATGAAGGTACCACAGAGGAAAGAGATTGAAGGTGTATAGTGTGCCTAAGGAGAGTCACCTAGAGAGAAAACATTCTCTCAGGCTTTCACAGAGAGCAAACTGGTCAAGCAACGGCCGTGACTTATCCAGATAGCTGACACTTACAACAGTTCTGCAAAGCATTGTACGTGGTTGCAAAGTAAATCCTGAGAGGATTTGACTGACCTTTAGAGATATCAATGTTACATGGTTTGCTATACAGGTCATGCTTAAACTTGCCCTTAACCACCCAGCAGAAAATTTTAACCATAAGGCATAAAACAGAAAGCTAGATTATAATACCGAGCTGTAAAAGGCTTAAATCAATAGCTTCCAACATTGCCAGTTTTACCAACAACGCACTGCGATTATCAAACACTTGATTATGTATACAACTACTTTCTCTTTCTTTAATGAGAAGAAATTTAGTTGTACCAATAATGATTTGAAAAATTATAACATCTACACCCTGTGCTCTGTATAACTAATAGGAGGACAATAATATGCATTGTATCAAATATTGAAATGTACTACTAATGTGTTTGAAACTGTCACTTTGTTACACATTGTTTTTTCTTGCTAAAAGTAATAAAAAATACTGATCTCCAGGAACGAGTTTGGGCGAATTGCCTCCCTATCAATTTTATTGAAGAGTTTAGAAATATTGACGTTAAATCTTCTCTAAATTTCTTATAGAATTCTGCTGTGAATCCATCAGGACCTGGGCTTTTCTTAGTTGGTAGGGTTTATTTTATTTATTTATTTATTTATTTATTTATTTATTTATTTAGTCTTTTTGAGACAGTATCTCACTATGTATCTCTAGATGGACTTGAACTCACTTTTGTAGCCCAGACTGGTCTCAAACTCACGTTGATCCTCATGCCTCAATCTCCCAAGTGCTGGGATTACAGGCATATGCCACCGTGCCTGGTGGTAGGTTTTTATTACATTTTCATTTTGTTTCCCATTACCATGTTAGTCCCATTATTGTATTCATCTTTGAATCAGATCTTGCATATTATATGTTTCTAGGACACTTTCCATTTCCTCTGTATTTTCCGCCCTGTGAGAACAAAATTTTTAGAAGTAGGTGTGGAAGATCTGAATTTCTGTAGGATTTGCAGTGATTTTGCCCTTTTTTCATTTCTTTTTGCATGAATTTGCATTTATTCTTTTCTTTTTATGATTGACTAGGAGTTGATCAACTTTATTTGTTCTTTCAAAGAACTAGTTCTTTGATTCATGTATTCTTAGTAGTTTTTTTTCTTTGCCTCCATTGTATTAATTTGTGCTCTAATCTTCATAATTTCCTACCTTCCTAGGACTCTGAGCTTGACTTGCTCTTCTTTTCCTAGGACCTTGAGGTGTAGTATAAGATCATTTATTAGCTCTTGCTCTTTTTTCCTAATGTATGAATTTAGTGCTATACCTTTGCCTCTTAAGACAGTTTTCATTAGATCCCACAGGTTTCAATAATTTGTATCTGCATTTTCATTTGACTGTAAATATTTTTAATCACTTCTTTAATTTCATCTGTGACTTACTGGTTGTTTAGAGGGTTGTTATTCAATTTCTATTTGTTGATGGTATTTTTGTGGTAACTTTCATCAATCGTTTTCAGTTTCCTTGCCCTCTAGTCAGATAGTATATATGGGAGAGTTTCAATTCCTTTAGATTTGCTCAAGAATGTTCTCTGTGTTCGCATATGGTCTGTTTTGGAGAATGTCTCATGTGCAGATGAGAACAACATGTAGTCTGTTGTTTCTCGGTGAAACACTGTTTACTAAGTCTATTTCTTCACAAGTTTGGTTTAGTTCTGTTATCTTTGCTGATTTTTTTGCTTAGTTGATCTATCTCTTTGTGACAGGAGCATATTAAAAGTCCCTCATTACAATTGTATTATTTCTTATTTGACTTTTCATGTCTGTTAAAATTTGTGTTATTTAGGTCAGTTCTCTTACATTGAGTGCATATATATACAAGTGTTATCTCTTCCTCCTTTGCTTAACAAGTATGTAGTAACATTTTTATCTCTTTGAATGTTTTTTATTTTAAGTTGATATTGTCAGCAACTAGAATAAACACTGCTGCTGTTTTCTAATTTCCTGTGGTATGAGGAATTGTTTTCCATACTCGGACTTTTAGTCTGAGAATTTCTTTTTGAGTGAAATGTATTTCTTGTATGCAGCATATTGTTGGATTGTGTTTCCTAATGCACCACTCCCACAGTCTGTTTCTTTTAATAGGTGAATTGAGGTCATTTACATTGGCGGTGATAGTTGATACATATGAGCTTTTATTTGTCATGTTATTTTCCTGCTGTAAGTTTCATACTTTTTCCCTCTTTTTAGTTACTTTCTTTGTGTGGTGGCTCCTTTACATTATTGTTGAAGATGTGGTCACTTCTCTCTCTTCCTAGTATATCTGTTAGTACTTTTTGAAGATTTGGCCTTGGTGATAATGAATTTCTTTAGTTGTACTCTGTCATGGAAGGATCTTGTCTCGCCTTTATATCTGACAGGTAGTTTTACAGGGTACATCAATCCAGGTTAGAAGTTATTTTCTTTCTGGACCTGAAATAATCAGTTCCAAGTTCTTATTAATTTGATAGTTTTGTGTTGAGAAAGCTGCCATGACTCTGATGGGCTTTCCATTGTAGGTGATCTGTTTCTTCTGTCAGCTTTTTTTTTTTGTTTTTATCTTATTCTTTTGCTCAGTTTTGACATCTTGATGATAATGTGTCTAGGTGTAGATTTATTTTAATTATGGCTCTTTGGAGCTCTGTATCTTATCTCTATGTCAGGTTCTTTTCTTATTTTGGGATAGTTTTATGCTAGTTCTGCAAATAGTCTTTTTGTGTCGTTTGTGTTGTATCCCAATACTTCATGGATACTTATTACTCTTATATTATTCTCTTTGTGTCTTTTTGTAACTGCTGAATTGTTATTTTCTGGTTCCTTGTTAGTCTTAAGAGATCTTTCCTTTCACATTCAGTAGCTGCACCACTGTTTTTGAGGTGCAAAAGTGTATTTTCAGTTTCATTCTTGTGGTTTTGCCAGCTTTCAATCAAGTTCTTAATTTCGTACATATTTGTTTGAATTATTCATGCATTCTACTTCTTTCCTGTATCATTTGCTCATTGTTTCTATCAGTTTTCTATTCTCCACTAATTTTTTTATGTATGTCTTCTTTAGCTATACTGAACAATTTTTTCACAATTGTATTTATTTATTTATTTATTTATCTGAGAGATTACTTTTGATCTTATTTCTTCTATAGCCTAATGGAGTTATTTGTTTACTTCAGTTGCTACCATTTCAGACATTTCAGGTATTTGATTTCCAAGTTCTTGTATGTCTTTGTTTCCTCAGTTTGTTCTGGGTGAGCTGGAGGATTGAGATTGCCCCTTTACTCCTGCATTTTGGAATTTTGGAAGCTCCCTGTAATCACCCAGATTTAGTATAGATGGGAGAGTAAAGAGATGTGTGTCAATAAGGTTTCCACTATGGTGGGGGGCCGGGAAGGATTCACCACGTTGCTCACTGCTCGTGGGTGTGACTTGCTTATACTCAGCAAAGCTTCAGTGTAGGTAGTGGGTCTTAGCCGTATTCAGCAGGATCCCATGAGCTGACCAGAATATTACTAATTTCTTAAAGGGTTGGACCGGTACCAACATGAGCCCCACACGTGTATGCTGGGAGGCCAAGGGATGCAGCTCACCAGAGTCCCACAGGCCACCCAGTGTTCGTGAATCCTGAAATGTATGGACCAGGCACCAGGAAAGCTTCACACTTGCATGTACTGGGCTGGCAGATTACAGCTTTATAGAGTCTCGTGGGCTTTTCTGTGTCCTCCTAAATTCTTAAATGGTTAGACTGTCAGCAGCACAAGATCCACATCTAAGATCAGAGCTTACCACTGTCTCACAGGCCACATAAAGTCCTCCACATTTCTTAAGTCAGCTACCAGGTACTTTGACAGAGGAAAATGAGCCTGCAAGAGCACATCTTTCATTCTAAAAGATGCTTCAATCCACCTGCTTCATGAGGCATCTACTGGAACAGGGCATTGACTCTTCCCAAACCACCCAGAACCTTTGTCTCTGCCTTTAAGTCACTATAGAAGCCCCACTGTGCCCCAGCCAGGGCCCCTGCCCTGTGGGTCACATCTGATTTCCTGCTGTTCGTATTGAGGTTTAGTTGCAGAGTCACCACTCGTGAAAGCTGAGTAAAGGGAAAATTGAATTTTTGTATTACTTCTGTGAACTTGTAATTACTGAGAAATTAGATGTCAGTACTCTATTACAAAGTAGACATATTCGTCATTCAATAGATCTGCAAAGGAAGGTGGATCTAGCGCTGACCCAATCTCTGGGTTGAATAATGTAGCAAGTTGGGATCCCACACAGAGAGGTTGTCCTGGATCTAATGTTTTATGAAATTCCTCAGCTATATTACTGAATTTATTCTTCTTTCTATAATTAATGGTATCTGTAGATAACACAATAGGTAGGTATACCTCTTAGAAGCAAGTGGCATGTTTACAATTACAAGTGCACCTTGAACCAAAGCATACGAGCAAAAATCTTGGCTTTGACAAATCATGGGTGTCCAGAGAACAGGAACAAACTAAAGATGAAATGAAAAACCTGCAACATATGCACAGTTAGAATTTCAGTACTGAATACACACATTATTTTGTATCTCATGCAGAGCAAAAACACAAGGCATCTGGGGAGAATTCATTGGCCTGTTACCTGCTTCTTATAAGGAGATATGCTCACATGAAAAGAATTACATCTCACACTAGAATGTTACATTTCTTTTTAAATCACTGAGAAGAAATCTTTGTATTTATTCTCTATTGATCAAAATTATAGATTATGCATAGGATCTTGAGATTAATCAGGACTAAATGGAATTTTTATTAGTAATCCTATACTATTCTATTTAATTGACAGAAGAAATTTTACAAAAAGTCTCCTATAACCCAAATTATGCTTTCACATATTTTCCTCCAATAAAAGCAAAATTATGCAGCCTAGTAATCAGGTTTTTCTCCCCTTTTTAGTATTGACAAGTGGCACAGGCCTGTGTTTTGCTAATAACTTGAAAGAAAAATAGGGAAGAAATGACACCAGTTAAAAGAATATACATACACCAAAAACCTAAGAGACAACTGGGGTGTCATTCTTCCAAAAGAGTTTTGAAAATAACATAACTCCAATAAATTATCCAAGTGATGTTAGTTGAACAAACAAAAGAGTTGGGCATTTCTAAAAGCATTTGATAAATTGCTCAATAAATTAAAAAAATTACTCAATAAATTGTCCTCAATAAATTAAAAAAAAAAAAAAAACACTGAGTGAAGTACTGAGAGCCAAAAATACATTAAAAAAAAAATCATGTTATGACCAACTGAGCCTGCCCTGGGAATGGGACTGACACAGCATGTGGTGCTAGGGATTGAACTATGATCCCTATAGTTGCCTAAGCTTGCCTAAGCAGGCACTTCAGACCACTAAGCTATCTTGCCAGCCCCCAAAATACATAATTTTTTAAAGTTGTGAAAGAAAAACAGCCTTTCAAATGAAATGAACCATAGGGACATTTAAACCTACATTTGTGTTTGGAACTTGTGACTTCTAAAATACACTGAATCTATTTAGATACAGATAAATATTAAATAGTTAAGCAGGTTAACATAAATGAACAGATGATAGCTACATAAAATATCATTGAGGGAAAGAAAAAGTTATTGTGGAATAAGTCCATCAAACTTAAGGTATGACATCATGGAATTTTGAGATAGTGTTTTGCTAGCCACTAATTTTCCCAGGCTCTGGATGGGAACTTGCCATCCTCCTGCTTCTTCCTTAAGACAGCACCTTTAGCCTCTGCTATACTCCCCCACCCACTCTCCCCAAGAAAATAGTGCTATTGCCTTCCTTAGTAGAAATCACAGAGATTTCACTGAGATTATGGCACCACAAATATATTGACCCACCTGTGAATAAGAATGTGTACAGGAGAAACTAAAGGCACAAACAAGGTGTAGAAAGATGCTAACAGCAAGTCAGATCCAAGACTTAGTCAGTCAGCAGTGCCATATGGCAGGGATTGCTCTGCTTGGGCACAAGGCAAATATTTTAGGACCAAGGACAAGGATAGGAACCGTTGAAGAAGATCAGTTAGTATGTGAAATAAGCATGATATTCTGAGTATGTAACCTCTTTAGACTTTCAATAACAGAATATGTGTATAGTTCAATTCACTGTACAACAGAGATAATGAAGCATTCAAGAAAGCAATATCATTTTTCTTAGAGAGCATCAAATACCCACAAAATATTTTTGTCACCTAGGTGGAAGTTGAAAAAAGGTGCATCTGGGAAGGCACCTTATCTAAGTCCACATGCTCAATCAGTGTGCTTTTGCCTGGAGCCAGGAACAACGTCTATACAACACAAACAAACTTTACATGCAGATTGCTAAGACTCATCAAGTGTGGTGTCTCCTAATTTTCTTAGGAGATTATTGTGCCATTCATTAGTTCTTGTTAAGATCTTTTTCCTCCTGCTGTACATCTCACATTTCCTTTCATTAATTTCTTCCTTTATGCCCAGTCATGTCCAAAAAGATAGGAACCTGAGAGAGCCACTCTTTAAAAATAACCTCAGAACATTATCTTAGAAAGAAAATTGATAATAATGCTCAGGGAAGCACAAGCTTTATACGTATATCCCAGTGGCAGATTCATATTAATGCTTAATGCCTATTCATCATAAAAAGAGTTCTCTTATTTTTAGTATGCAAAAATTTAATTGTTAATTAAAGTTTCAGTAGCACATACCTTGGGAAGCTGAAATTCAAGAGGCCTGATGAAATGTAAATGATTTGATATAAATGCTAAAATGAAGCAAGGGCTCAGACATAACTCATCACTGCCACAACTCATCATGGAGACTGTTAAACAGGTTACAAGTCAGGAAGAGTTTATTTATATATATCAAGATAAGAGCAATGTTGACAAGCACAGAGATATGCTTTTATTGCTCCTGTCTCTTAAATATAACCTTGTCTGGATTGCAGTCCATAGGATGAGCACCACATTTCTATCCTTTTTCACTTCACTTGCTTTAAGACTGTGCCTAGAGACAGATCTCATCACTGTCTTGTGCCTTTGTTGAACCTATTCCATTCAGTCATGAGCTCCAGAGCTTCACCCAAACAGTTCCCTTCATGATGCTCATGGCTTCTCTATTGCTAAATGAATATCTGTGTCAGTCATCTTTCATTTCATTTCTCTGAAAACACTTTTCCTACATGAAACCCAGGATACCATAATGTGCTGTCTGCTGACCCCAAGTTTGCTTTGGTTGTAAATATGCTACAATATGTTGGTTCTCTCGCTTCCATGCCGGTGTACTTTTCTACCTTTCTATATTTTTTTTCTTCTTTTTGGATCATGATATAATGTGTTTATATCTCTCTTCTCTTCTGTCTAGGCTCACTGTTGGGAGCCTTGGAAGTTGGGAAATTGGTAAAATGTGTGTAGGCAGACTAGGCCTCAGTGCCTAAAGCAAATAAGTTACCTCAGTTCTGAGATAAGCATCCTGACTGGTTAATGTTGACTAGTAGTCACTACACAATCTTGTGTTCCACATTACTAACTTTGCAAAGATGTGCACTAACATTGTTTAGACAAGATATCATGTCTTCATTTTGTCCTCTGAGTAACTACTACAAAAACAACAATTTATTATTAATGTATTAATGTATTAATACAATGCATTAATTATGTATCTGTCCTACTAACCTGTTTTGAAGCTGTCTCATTGCTATTTCTTTCTCATTACAAGTAATAAAATAAATAAACAAACAAACAAACATCCATTGGTTGATCATCTCGCCAATCAGACAGATGAGTCACCACCTAACCCAGCTTTTGTCTTCTTGTCTATCTTTTCCTCATTCCTGCATCTGTTTCTCCATGGGCAGAATGCATCATGGGCAGTGGGAACACATGCAAAGAATGGTCATAAGGGAGAGAAGTGGATCAGTCAAAGCCAGCAGCATTCAGCAATGGTGTGCACTGGCATTGGCACATTAGTGTAAAACTTGGGGATGGTGGTTTATTAGGGTCAGAAACAGGTTCATTAGGGCCAGAAATGGACTCACTGGGACCAAAAAGATAAAGGAACATACAAAGAGGAACAGGCTTGAGAGAAGTCAGAAAGGAAAAAAATTAGATTGAGTTAAAAATGAGACAAGCAGTGTTTCAAGAATCATAGATGTTTATAGGTGTATACAGATATATGCATGTGTTCTTGCTTCCTGTATTTCTGCTACTTTATGAAAACACCATAAAGGACTTAGCATTGAATACTGTTTTAAAATTAAGTTACAAGGGTTGATCAGATAGCTCAGCAGATTAAAGGGCCTGCTTAGGCAGAGCATAGCGTCTGGAGTTCGATTCTCGGTGTGCTGTGCCAGCCCTGCCCCCCCCCCCCCCATCGGGGTGAGCTGAGCTGTTGCTGGAGATTGGGTGTGGTATCCTGCACCTATAATCCAAGCGCTTGGGAGGCTGAGAACAGGAGGATCACTAAAAGTCCAATCTCCATAAAAAAGACCCTGTAGACCCTGTACTAAATAGAAGAAAATTAAGTTCCAAACAGGAAAAAGAGGGTAGAGCAAAGGTACAGAAGATAGAGTTTAAACCCTCTAGCTTTGTTCAATTAGATAAAAATTGAGAAAGTTCTTTTAAATTATGAGCAGTTGGCTCCAAGCAGCAAGGCGTCACTTGGGGGAGGTGCGCAAACTGGGCTCACGAGGCCCGTGCACTCTGGTCTTGGGCAGACCCAGCTGGGACTCCCTACTTGCTTGTATGTCTGTATGCCCAGTCCATCCTCAGAGGTTGTTGCTTATGACCAACTACAGCCCTGAGTGTGTGGTGCTAAGTAGATGGTCATGACTGTGGTGCACTGCGGCCTTGGCATCGGCTATGCATGCTGCTGGCATCACAAAATTATTAGGCCCAAGACGGTCTATGTTTAAATTCTGGGCAAAAGAAAAACATCCAGTGATCCGAGTCAGAGCAACTCCAGGCACACACAGTGGCTGGGCACAAAGGCCATGGCAGCTCAGGGGAATCTTGCTGAGTAACAGTCAGAACCTCCGTCTCAAGGCAAGTAGAGCCACTGTTTTTATCTCTTTTGTAATTGGCACTAAAAGAAGCCAGATGGGCAGGTGAGACCATGGAGTTTTTTCAATATCTCTACTCTGTTTCTGAAGTTCAAGTCCCTAATAATCTGGGACAAGTTGTACATCTGCTAAGGGATGTTTGAATCCAGAAGATTCCTTATGGTGGAAAGGAAATTTCTTTGAATATTGCTTGGAACAGGCAGTTGGAAATGTGGTTCTCAACTTAGCCATTACAAAAGATAGGCTAATTGGGGAGGGTGATCTTGCTAGTACAAACAATCACATGACCTTTGCATTGCAAATATGTGGGCAAAATAAGATGACTGCCATAAGAGCCTGGAGAGAACTTTTTTCTATACAGATGAGGCATCTCTTAACTGTGCTTCCATCAGGCAAGGTTCAAATGACCCTTTCAACATTGTACTATGTGATGATTGCAAGCTAGTGAGAAGATTATAAATGACAAAGAAGCTAACAAATTAACAGTTTAACAATTTGCCTTTGAAAATGCAAATAATTGGTGTAAAGAGGCTTTAGGAGCCCACAAAAAATGGGCTACACTGCCAGAGATGATTTAAATTTGTTCAGATATTGGCCCAGCATATTGACATAGGGGAAATGAAAGTCCTGATCTGAAAGTTCCCTGGGGAGAGCTCTTGTTCTCTAAAATCAAAGAATGAATTTTATGAACAAATGGAGGCTAAGAGCAGAATGTATTAGGGGAAAGAAAGTTTCTATCTGAGAGAGCAGGACAGAAGGGAGCCCAAGCAGGTTTTCCACAGGAAGCTGTCTCTCTCAGGGAATTTTATAGAGTAAAACTATGTGGTGAGATGGATCTAAAGTGGAGAACATAGGAACTCGCTGAGATGGGAATAAGGTGGGACAAAACTATGGTCAACCAGTGAGATTACAAGCACCATTGCTCAGGTAAATTTGACTACATCTAGGACCAAATGAGGAAGTAAGTCACAGGACAGGGGACTCTTCCTGTTGGGGTTGGTGACCCTTTTGGGCTCTTTGAAAATAATCGATACCTATTTGGAGTATCAATCCCTGATTCCCATCCCCAGGGCAATATGTGGCTGTATTTGTTTGCTGTTGTCTTAAGGTGTGGCCCAAAGCAGGAGTATCTGTCTCTTCCAAAGTTGCAAAGTCATTTGTCTTCCATATTGTCTCCTTGAGGGCCTGGCCCTGTCGGACTGCCTGTAATTTTGAGCTGACTACAACAATATGTGCAAGGAACTGCCTTGGCAGGAGCTATTACTCAAGCTGAAACAAAGGGAAACTTCATTTGTGGCAGCCTTGGCCCCATCAAATAATGTGGGTGCTTTCCTACCTTAAGTGTCTCTGACCTCTGGTGAGCTACAACCAACACTAGAGGCTGGAACCTCAGTTCCTCCTCTGGATTCCTATTGCTCCTGAAGTGGGGCCCCAAACTATTCCTAGTGGAGCTATGGACCTATGCCTTGGGTAAATGAGAATCTTGCTAGGCCAGAACAGTCTCATCTTAAAAGGTCTCCATATTTTTGCCTCGTGTCACCAATGCCGATTATGCAGGATAAATCGAATTCAATCACTCAAACAATTGTTTGAACCACACCAGACTCTCACATTGCTCAATTGGTCATTTTTTCTTTGATAAAATTTTTAAAATTATTAAAAAGAAATATTAGATTAAAAATAAAAATTAATTAAAGGAAAAACTTTTCAAGGGCAAGTGTGGATGCCTCCTGGTAAGGCAGCTGGGTCATCCACCTGGAGCCATACAAAGGGCCTTTCATCCAGGAAATGAGTTTAGCAGAAAAGCAGGAAGTAGAGTAGTTGTCTCTCCATAACAGTTGACACTAAAAAAGAAATTTTTACATTTTCCTTTTACAGTGATTAGATTAAAAGGTTGTTTCCATCCTAAAGATAAAAACAACTTGCTTTAAAGAAAATTTGATAATGGAGACATTTTTAAATCTTAAAGCAGTGACATTTAACCAGTACCTTGATTTTGACATCACATTTAAATAACAAAAGGTCTGCTAATGGCCTCCAAAGGGGTGCAGGCTATGATAACTTCATCATATTTGGATCAACTTATCCAACAAATATATAATGTGACTCAAACAGTTCAGATCAATTATTCATGATCTTCAGACTTTATTTTGTAATACTGCTTAGCTCCATCTTGACATTGGGCTAACTTCTTTGGTGTTATTGACTGTCATTGTTCTTCAGATTAGTTAAATTAAATTTTTTCACAAACAAATCATATTAAATGAAATATATATCTTTCTCTTCCAAAATGTAGGATACAGGTTTATCACTGTAAATTAAAATTCCATTACAGTACTGGCCAGATAGCTCAGCAGATTAAATCACTTGCTTGGACAGATGCAGGGGTTGGGGGTTTGATCCCCAGCCTTCCAGGCCAGCCCTCTCTCTAGGGTAAGCTGAGACAGCAAGTGAGTCCAGGCATGGTAGTGCGCACCTGTAATCCTCGTGCTGTACATGGCTCGAAGATAAATCCTGAGGAGATTTAACTGACCTTGTCAAATAGCAAAAGTTAAATTTCTATTTATACAGGTCTTGCTTTAACTTGGTCTTAACCATCCAGCAGAAAAGTGTAACCATGAGAGATGAAAAGTAATGCCATAGTAATATGCTGAGCTGCAATGGGCTGAAGTCACCAGCAGCCTCTGACAAGTACAAGCTGTACAGATACCTCACTGTGTTATGGACCCTTGGACTATATAGGTTTACATTGCTGAATTCAAGCTCCTAAAATCTTTGCACTGGTATCAATTATGTAAAGAGTCTCTGAAGAATTCTCCCAATACAGCTTCTCTAAGTGCAGTGGAACAGCCATTTCTCTCTCACACACACACACACACACACACACACGCATATACACACACACACACATGCATACACATACACACACACACACACACACACACACACATATACACACAAAGGGGGGGATATGTTTGGAGCTATAGAAGCTGGAAAATTGATCAAATGTGTGTAGGTGGGCCTAGGCCTCAGTGCCTAAAGCAAATAAGCTACCTCAGTCCTGAGATAAGTATCCTGACTCGTTGATGTCAGCTACTAGTCACGAGGCGACCTAGTGTCACGTGTTACTAACTTTGCAAAGGTATAAATAAATGTCTTTATTGTTGCTGGGGGTTCGTCTCATCGATCAGGCAGACAAGTCAAAACCTAATGCAGCTTTTGTCTCTTTTGTCTTCTTGTCTGTCTTTTCCTCATTCTTTCTGCCGTTTCTCCCTGGGTAGAACAGATCACAGAGACCCACGGATCCCCAGAGCTCATTTCTTGGTCCATGAGTTTAAATGGAATCTACTTGTTCTTACATAAAAGTTTGTCTCTACTTCGTAGTATGTCCCTGGCTTCTGTATTTATATTTAAAGTTCTACTTTACGTATCTTCTCAGCATCACTACAGCTAAAGTTCTTCCTTGCCATTCTCCAATTTGGCCCATCTTTCATTATTTCAATAATTAGTTAATGGCAGCTAACACTTAGGCTAACCTAAAGAAGAAAAAGAGAACTTTGAGATCAATCTTATCTCCACTTTCTTTTATACTCTGCCTGCAAGGAAGTTATAAAACCTTAGTATGTTTATTCCAAAACAAGTGGAGACTACAATGACACAACCATTCTGTGGACATCTCTGTGGCAAAAACCACCATTAAACTCACAAGATATTCAACAAACATTTAATTGCTGGTGTCTAATCTTCCACTTAAACCCAAGATCAGTCCAGTTCAACTCTTTAGTTTGATAAGTTTGTTTCCAACACCCTCATTGCTTCTGCTCTATTCAAAATGTTTTATGAGATAACCTCCTGCTCTGCCCTGGAATGAAAGCTTAAACTCTGATTGGACCAAAGCCCCTTTTGACATATGTTTCTGCTCCCTCAAGGTCCTCTCTAAGTTATTTGTTTCTCTTCTTTCAGTAATGCTCTTCCAGATACACTTCTTTCCTGACTATTCAGCATAAATGCCAGTGTTAGTTCTGTGTCAGGATTTTTTCCCTTCACTTGAATGCATGTGGATCATACACTGTGTTTCACATAACAGCTCACTTGTAGAGATTTCTTCAGCCATTTCCTTAGCGTGACATTTAAACTGTGACATGCCCTCACCATCCCGTCTGTATTCACACCCTTTTCTCCAGTCTTTATTTCTCTTCCTGCTTTTTCCTAACAAATACCACTGATACTTCAATTATTAATTTTGTTTCCTGAGTTTTCCTCTAGAATATAATGTCCCTGAGAGCAGCAATGTTTCTGTTTTCACAGACACAACATGCAGTAGTGTTGAGTATAGAATAGAAATCCAAGAATTTCCTGTCCAGTGAGTAAACTAATTGTAATAGATTGTTATTATTATTGTAAACAAACTTATAGGCAATAAGCATAAGTTTATGCCTACCGTGATACCAAAATAAATATTGAATT
>PVKN010018172.1:0-16961 GCA_004027915.1 Capromys pilorides
GTCTCTCTCTCTTCTTTCACACACACACACACACACACACACACACACACACACTGAGACAGTGGCTAAACCTAGCCTTGTGCCCTGCCACTTAACTAAAATGCTCAGCCATCCAGCCTATCCTCAGAGAGCAATGAGTTAATCTGACTTATGTAGTATTTTTGAAAGACCCGTGAACCATAGATTCCCTAAATGCTTTATCAGACAGGAAAAACAAAGTACAGTCATATTTCTAAATTTGGTTGGATCCCTGTAGAACCAGCCTCTCTGTGGGATCTTAAACAAGTCACATCACAGTCTCCAGAACACTGATGGCTCCTCTATTAACATGACAGGACCAAGTAAGGCCATGGCTCCCAGAGTTATACAAGACTGTGCATGCTTGTGTGTGTGTGTGTGTGTGTGTGTGTGTGTGTGTGTGTCTACACGCATGCAAGTGCATGCATATGTACATATGTGTGTGCCTTTTGGTTGAGTCTTTGGAGAAGAACACAGAACCCTGTTCCTGGTACTTTTAAGAAAAGGTACACCACCACACAATTAACAACAAAGAAGTCTACAAGGCTGACCTCACAACCCTTTCCCCTATGTCTCCTTCTAGTACTGAGTACAACAAAAAATCAGCAATGAGTGAATAACTGGCTGGAAGATAACAGTATGCATTACAACAAATACTGTGAAATTCATATTACTTTGTTAAGTGAAATTCTGTATTACTTGCAATATTTATATTTTAATATTATTTTATACTCTAAAAAATTAAAAACAATAAATTTCAGGTATTATTTATTCTAGAAGTCAGGCCAAGGCTAATGAGGAGAAATTTATAGAGTGGAGCTTCCCTTCTGCTCTGAGTCCTCTGTTCAGAACATAAACACACATTATCTGTACATTGCACAGATATTAAATATTATCCTAATTTGTAGATTCTTTAATAAATCAGGAAGTTGAGGACTGCATGGGAGTTCTTGGTCCTTTCTGGCTGCATTTCAAGACTCCAGGAAAGCATGGATAGGCGGTGAGGACTCCCATCACCATGCCCACCAAGAGAGCTCAGGTTGACTTATTATCTTAAAAACAAGATGGGGCATTAAGGACAATGATAGCTTGTACACTAGATTTGTCTGAAGCAGTGCCTTTAAGTACCTATGACTACTTGGAATCTTTGACCAACCAATTTTGATTTGTAGCCCAAAGAAATCAACTCTTGTGAATAAAAGGAGTGTTTATCACTGACATGTTATAGGTACAAGATTCAGAATAATCTAGATTAGAAATAAGCAGGAATCAAAGATGAGTTGAAACATGATCAGGTTAATGAGATCACTCACACTAGGTGCTGCCCTGGTTCCAGTCCCACTGACCCTTCCTTTCTGGGTCATACACAGTAGACTCGCTTTTCCTAGGTAGACATAGGCAATTGGCTGAGCTTCAGTCATGTGCTCAAACCTGACTACCATGGGGTAAGGGGAAGTATCCTAGGCTCCTCCTACTCAAAGCAACATAGTCAAGTACTCTGTAAAGTCAGGAAGGAGACTCAGAATCAGAACGCCCCCAGAAATGGCAAGTGTCCATTGCCACATTATCTAGAGTATAAGAGACATAAAGCTGCATTGTTAGCCATTTAAATTTTAAGTGAATGTGAGAACGAAAGTATAATTTTCAGCTCCAGAAAGAGAAAATGCTTACACCATAAAGGCAAAAAGAACTATCTGAAATTCCCAAGACCTTCATTTTATAGATGAGTTGTACCCCAGATATACCTGACACAGTACATGCTGTATCATGAGATGCTTGTCATCTTTGAAATTATATATATATATATATATATCCCATATAATATGTGTATATACTTATATACATGTACGTATATTTATCCCTTATATATACATATTATGTATATGTATATATCCACTTTGATATATACATATACATAAAACATAATTAATGATAAACATTGATGAGGCCTTTGGGAAAAATAAATTCATCTACATAGTTTAATCATGTCTGCATCTTATCCTCTGAACAACAATGATGAAAACATTATATAATGTATTAATTATTGTAAAGACAATAAATAAATAAATATAAGTTAGTATGACCACAATGGAAATCAGCATGGAGATTTCAAAGAAAACTGGAACTAGAAATTCCATTTGACACAGTCATTCCCCTTCCAGAGTTAAAGGCCTCCCGTTATAAGGATCCATGCACGCCTAAGTTTATAGAAGTGCAGTTCATAACCACTCGATCTTGGAAGCAGTTTATTCACCCAGTCAACAGATGAATGGATAAAGGAAATGTGGCAATGTGCACAGAGGAGTTCTACTCAGCCATAAGGGATAAATTTCAGTCAAATTTAGGAAAGCAGAAGCACCTTGAGATGTAATGTCAAGCAAAATAAATCAGATATGCAAGCTCAATTATCACATGAGCTATCTTCTTTAAGAAACCCAAAGTAAAATAGTGAAATAAAAGATAGAAAGTAGGAAGTAGGGAAAAAGATTTTTCTCCAAGGGAAAGGGGGACAAGAAATGGAGGGAAGGGGACAGAAAAGAAAATGAAGACATGTTATGTATAGGCTCCAATTCCATGGAAGTAGTGCAAACACCATGTAATACAAACATGTAGTAATAAAGAAAATGATATCAGAAAAAAATCAGATTACATGGTCATGCAAAAAAAAAATTCCATTAAGCACTCAAAACATCCACTTTACTCAATTTCCTTTAGCTTCTCCATCATTTAACCCTCAGCAGCCACAGAATTAGTTTTAAAAGGTATGCATTTTTGAGAAATGTTTTTGATAAAAGAAGCATTCTACCTTATGAAACACTTAGGACCACAAGAACTGATTTCTTTCTCGCTCCGGCAAAAGGACCTCTCAAATACTCAGCGTCCCAGAGTAATTCAGTGAATAGCCATCACTTAGTGTTTGATACTGCACAATGTATAGCCGCTTACACTTAAGTTTTGAGCAGGTGGGAACTTTGTCTCTAGCATGAGTGCCATGTCTAATGTTCAGTGGGTAAATAGCTATTCTTCTCTCCTAAATGAATTAACAGAAAACAGAGCTTAAGGGAATAATAGAAGTCTCGCTGCAGAAAAGCAAAAAGGATATCAATCACAGGGAAAATACAGGAGCACTAGGCCAGAATGAAAGTTTATATATTCATTTGTTATTGTTGTTGTTGCTGTTGTCTTTGAAGTAGTCATTCAGAGGACAAGATACAGATATGATATTTTGTCTAAACAATATTAGTACAAACCTTTCTTCTCATTGAACTAAGAGAAAGTAGATGTATATCTATTCTATCTTGGATACACATATATATTTTTTCATAACAAAATTGTCCTTTATTTATATCCCCTTTTTTTTGTTTTATTTTGTCAGAGATGGGAATTCCATTGCTGTTGGAGAAGCTGTATTTGGAGAAATCTTTAAAGAATCTTTTCATACTTGATGCCAGTCCAAAGATTGTAGGTACTTGAGTTCAGCTAAATAACCCAATATAGTCCAATAGTCCATAATAGGAATGAGTTATCAGTAGAACTGGCAATGTCAGAACTTGTTGACTTGAGCATTTTGCAGCTCAGCATATTAATATAGCTTTACTTTTTATACCTCGTGGCTACACTTTTCTGCTGGACCAAGTTAAAGAAAGACCTATACAACTAAAAGTGTAACTTTTGCTATCTGATAAGTTTAAGTTCAGTCAAATCCCCTCAGGATTTACTCTGGAACCTTGTACAGCACCTCAGGAATCTTTTGTCAGTGTCAGCCATCTGGATAAGTCACGCCCATTGCTTGACCAATGTGCTCTCTGTGAAAGCCTGAATTTTTTCTCTCTAAGTGACTCTCCTTAGACACACTATACATGGTAGATCCAGAGTGAAAGTTTAGATACTGTGACATTCACCCTCCCCTTGTCTGTAGAATCCCTGAGCCCTTCTTTCTCTCAGTCATATCCAAGCAGCTCTATCAGCCTTCAAACTGACCATTTCCTTATAATCAAGAACACAATATCTGAGAGCATCACTGAAATCACTTCCTTTCACTGTATCCCCTTTAATTAAATGTCAATGAAAGAAATTAATCCTCAGCATGAGAGGAGGGAGTCTGAGAGGGAGAGGGGGCAAGTGTTTTGTCAGCAATCCCACCAGCAACTTTGTACTTGGCTTTGTGTCCAGGCAGCAGATTATTGTAGCTTGCCTGACAAACATGATTAATAACTCCGCGAGAGCCTTTGTACTGGACAGAGTGCTTGCCAAAAATGGCAGACCTCCACAGAGAGGGTCCCCCCCACCCACAGTGACAGTTACTTCCCTGCCCCATGACCCATCTTTGTAATTAAAGCCCAAACCCAATTATGTAGCTAACACTCAATGACACATTGCCCTCCTGTAAACGATCATTGCTGACACTGAGGTTATTTCCCCAGCTCGAAAATAAAGTGAGGAGAAATATGCTGATCTCTCACTGTGTAGCTTCCATGCTCCGGTTTTGCAGCCACTGAGCCCTGTGAGCTCTCTAACCACTATTGCTGTGCACAGGAGTCACAGTGTCTTTGTTGGGCGCCAGAAACACCACAGATATGTGCCTTCTACTGCCCCCTTTTCACCTGCTACCATTTGAAAGTTCACTGCAGTGGAAATGAAAGAAAATCCCCATTCCCTGCTACCCAAGACACTCTCCGCATCAGGCCGGTGGTCAGGAACACAGGCCAGGCTGGGTGGCTACTATTTCTGCTGCTGAACAGCTTTGTCAACTGTACTCCTTTTCTCCCTTTGGTACAGTTTGTTCCTTCCTGTTTAGTGCAGTCTCTTCCCCGCTGAGGCAGCTTCCAAACAGCAGCTGCGCTTCCGCCCACCAGCAGCCCAACAATGTCAGCCAGCTCAAGTAAACAGGTTGTGCAATCGGACCCCTCCCACTCACGCACGTGCGAGGAAGTGTTCTCAAGGATGCGGATGTCAGCCAAGGGGGATGCCTCCAAGGAAGCAGCAGACCCACACGAGGGAGGCTGAATCCTGCCTGCTTTGATTTTGAGGGAATAATCGCTTTATTTATAAGGCTCCCCTCCTACCACTGCGCTGCAGAAACAGTCACGGTGGTGACTAGATAAAAACATTTATTAAGACATCATAAGCCACCCTGAAGGCACAGGAATAAACATAAAGGAGGAATTTGCAAACGTGGGACTTTCAAAAGGGTCGAAAGAGAAGCAAATAAGAGATCTGTGGAAAGCAGGGAGGCTAGCTCCTGAAGGAGCTCCACCACAACAGCTTTGAAATCCCTAGGCCTCTTCCCAGAAGGCGGGAGCTGCATGCAGAAATTCGGGCAGGGCCTGCTGCGTGACAGAGCACGGGAGTGGTCAGCCTGAGCAAATAGGAACTGCCGGCCCTCTGCCACGGGTGAATCTGAGTGCTCTACTTTTCTCTGTGAGAGTCAGAGGGACTGACACGGGAACTCTATTTCATTGGTAGCGTAACTCTTCAGGTAAACATAATTTTTTTATTTTTCTTCTTACTCTCCAGTGAGGAGCTTGGAGTTTTCAACTGCAAACTTGTAATCATCCTGTATTAATTCTTCCGCAGTTTGAATATATCCCCCAAGAGTTCATGCGTTGAGACTTCACCCTCAAATGTATATGATGAAAGGGTTTGGCAATGGGGCCTCTGGAAGCTAAGTAGTGCCGGGTTAGATGATGAGGAGTCGCCCTAACTGCACCGGTGGCTTTATAGGAAGGAAAGAGGTCTGCGCTAGCAGCTTGGCTGTCAGGCCGGGGGATGCCCTGGCACCATAGCACGATACAGCAAAATAGAACGCCCCCGACAGATGCGGAGCCCCTGCCCACTCCGCGTCCTTGGATTTCCCATGCTCCAGAAGAGTGAGACAGATTGACTCCAATTCTTTATCAATCTCCTGGTCTTCCTGTAGTGGCAACATTGAACCTAACCACTGAATTGTATTCAGCTCTCACTCAACTGGGCTTGCAACCAAAATTGAAGAGAGAATCAAGTTCACGAGCTAGGAACCACTGTATTTTTTAAAGGAATGGTACATACATGAAGACTCCTTCTAATCTTCAAGATTCAGCACCATTTCCGAGGAGAAAGACAAAAGGAATCAAGCTCTAAAGACAAAAGGAATCAAGCTCTGTGATCAATCATCTTCGCCGCTGCTGCGTACCAGAAAAGGAGTATGAGCAGATATTTTGGCATGTGTCTACGTGGACACACACGCACCACTCTGCTTTTTCTCGCCATGACCCATTAGTACCTAATCCTACAAAATGCAGCCCACCACATACAACCAAGAGGAAGTAGTAATAAATAAAATATTTGTCAATGCCCCTTAGTTTTTCCACTCTTTGGGGAGAAATTCTAATTCTCTTGAATACAGGAGGAAATTATTTTTCAAGCACTTCTATAAGAAATTTCCTAATAATTTAAGATAACTTCATTATTTCATACTGCTATGTTAATGTACAATGCTATTATGGATTATAATATGTTTGGGTAAATAAGAGTTAGAAAAATGATATTTTTTGTTTCTGTTTTGGTTTGGTTTGGGGATTTTTGTCTTTTTGAGATGATATCTGGCTATGCAGTTCAGGCTGGCCTAGTGCCCACTTTGTAATCCAGGCTGGTCTCAGCCTCACAACAATCCTCCTGTCTCAGTCTCCCAAGTGCTGAGGTTACAGGCATGCACCACCATGTCCAGCGAAACGTGTTGATCAGAGGTAGCCTTCTCACATGACATATCCCACATCCAGGCATCTAGATAAGTAATCTAGAAGGACTTTAACAGGTTTCTGGAAAACATAGCCAAACAGTTGAGAAGTACAAGGGTAGGATAGTTGTATGCATGTTACATTGAGCATCCTAAAAGAAGTGTGCTTCAAATTGGCTAATGTTCATTAAAGGAATAAGAGCCTTCAACATGACTCTGGACTGTGTACCTCCTATGTGTGTGACACAAACCATCAATCCAACAGCATCACTTCACTGTTTTCATTGGAGGTGATTGTGATCAATACCTCACATAAAACTAAGTATTACATTTATTGAAAGTTATCCCTCGAAGTATCTAAACTCATTGATTTCAACATAGAAGGTAATTTTATGGGATAAAAGCCCAATCTTGACATTTTCTCATTTATTGTGATCTCTGACATTTCTCCCTCTAAAATTCAATAGCGCGAACTCATATAAAACCATAAAGTCAATAACACAGATTGCACATAAAATCAATCTTATGACTTTAAATACACCTGTTATTTTAGTGAACTATACTGAAGCATTTCAGTTATAGGTTTTAGGGATAGAAGTATAATATTAATACCAACATAATATTAATAGTAATCATAGTGATTATTGTTATTGTTTTTATGTGTTTAGTTCAGGGTCTCACTACACAGATTGGACTCCTAGTGTAGTGGTACTCCTGTTGTTCGGCCTCCCAAGCACTGGGATTGCAGGTGCACACCACCACACCCAGTCTCAATCACCCTCTCAGCACACCTGGGCGCTGGGGCCAGCACAGAAGGTGGGGGATAGAACCCTGGCCCTAATGCACAGAGCTGTCTGGCCGGCCTTGCCATCATGATGACTGACATAGAAAATCAGCTTCTGTAAGTTGCTCTAACACCTCATAGATTCACAAAAGATGCTTTGAGTTCCTTCTCTGCTGGGAGCAAGCATGATGCTGAGAAAACAAATAAATAAACCACAGTCTTTGATCTCAAATTGCTCATCAACTAGAACAAGGAATAACAGTGCTGCGCCGGTGCATTATTAGCCAAAATGCATTGGACTGCACAGAACAGAAACCCAGTTCCCAGTGGTTTTAAGAAGAAATTTATTTGTCTCACTTCACAAGAAACCTGAGGATGTCAGCCCACTGATGGTTTCATGGCTTCATGATACCATCAGGTATCCAGGGGCTTCTTATCTTTTGACTTCTTATCTTTTTACCTGTGACCTTCACTCTCCGGGTCACAAACTAGCATAACTAAACCATTCATTATATTCAGAGTCCAGGAAACAAAAAGACCAGTCAAAGGCAAAGAAAAGTATACCAGCCAAATCTCCCTGCTTTAAAAATCTTTGTCAGAGGGCCGATGAGATAGGTCAGCAGACTAAGTGTTTCCTTAGACAAGCACAGGGACCGGTGTTCTGTCCCCAGTACTACATGCTGCACCAGCCCCACACCTGGGCACACTGAGCCAGCAACCAAGTTCAAACATGGTCGAGCAGGCCTGTAATCCCAGCAATGGGGAAGCTAAAACCTGGAGGATCACTACAAGAGTCTTCGCTACGTAGTGAGACCCTGTACCAAATACATTTTAAAAAATGAAAAAACAAAATAAAAATGTTTTTCAGAAATGCCCATATTCCTGTGGGTTAGTCACTCCTAAGAACACGAAGTTGGAATGAGAAGTGTTCTAGTTGTGTCTTAATGGGCTCTGCTAATAAATAAGGAAGAAATGGAGAAGTCTATCTGGGTAGATAATTAGCAGTGCCTGCCACGGGAATGAAGGACTGCCCAGTGTAGGAGGCATGCTATGCCAGAGGAAAGGAAAACCCAAAGCTCCCCAGTAATGCTGCCAAGAACAACTGAGGTAGATGGACTGAGAAGAAGTAGGTTACTTCCAGCCAAGGAAACCAAGGCGCTCTTAGCATGGAGAGGAATTTAGTATGTTTAGAGCCTGGGCTTGTGTGGGCACCTGGACAGAAGAAGACTGGAGCTATGAGAAAAGATGAGGGACAGTAGGTATAAAAGAGCTCTAAGGGACACTTGACGCTGTGCCACACTATGAGGTCTGGCTTCAGAGGGAAGGTCAAAGGTGACTGTCATCACAATAAGCCCTATGGTGAGCAATACAGCCTTGGTCCTGTCTCCCTACGGAGGAGTCCGGTGAAACAACTGTCCTTATTTTTCTCTCCCTTCTTGATCCCTCGCCCCCACAGATAAGGAGAACGTGGTCTGATTGGTAAGTAGGGAGATAGCACTGAGTGTGCTCAGTTTTGCCCCCTCTTCTTCCTCTTTGTCTTTTTCTTGGGGAAAACCTGACCCTCCACAAAGTTGTCCAGGAGTGCTTGTGACCATTTCCATAAATCAGTTTCTGCTCTAGCTTAAGCCTGTTAGTGGTGTCAAGAAGCAGCTGACTTACCCAACGTAGCTTTATCAATAACTGCTGAGGTCGCCAGTCACCTTAATGCTCTTAGGAAGAGGGCCTCATTTCATGCTTTGAAAGGAAAAAATGCATGTAGTATTGGCCATGATAGGGCAACGAGAAAGAGGCGACCCACCTGACAGCCTTCATTACCGCACAACTCTATCAGTCTTTGAGCTACTTGCAATGCTGCTCCCCATTGCACTGCAGACCGCTTGGCCAAGAGAGGCATCCTCAAACATCTGGAGCCCAAACAAGAGGAAGAGGTCATTGCTGAGGACTATGATGACCACCCTGTAGACTCTGAGGCCACTCAGTTGGAAGGCCTGCCACCAAGCTGGTTCAAGGTGTTTGACCTTTACTGCAGTCTCACTAACTACTGGAGTGTGGACACAGACCTCGTGTTCTGGCTTTCCCCACATGACCCCAACTCCGTCATTACCAAATCTGCCAAGAAGCTCAGGAACAATAATGCAGACACTGAGGAGAAGTTGGAGTGGAGCCATGAGAAGTTGAATAGGGGCCATGAGAAGTCTGACCGGGGAGCCATAAGAAGCCAGACAGCAACCATGACAAGTCTGACAGAGACTGAGAACGTGGCTATGACAAAGTAGACAGAGAGCAAAAGCGATACAGGGAAAGGGATCGTGATCATGGGTATGACAAGGCAGCCCAAGAGAAGGCCAAAGAATGACGAGTTAGCTCCCTACCCTAAGAGCAAGAAGGTGGCAAGCCAAAAGGATGAAGAATTAGACCCCCATGGACCCCAGTTCCTACTCAGGTGCCCCCTGGAGCACATGGTCAACAGGATTCCAGCAGCATCTGTACCCCTCCCCAGGGGCTGTGCTTCAAGCCAAAGCTGAGATTTCTCGAACCAAATAGCAGGACTGAATTACCACCTCCCTGAGCCCAAGAGCTCGCTTCTCGTCCTTTGTTTTTCCCTTTTGAGTGCTGAGAGGGAACACAAGGCCTCATGCATGCTAAGCAGGTCTTCCACCACTGAGCGACACCCCAGCTCCCAGCTGTTTCTAATAAAAGCCTCCCTGTGGGGGGAGGGGAAACCACTGATACTTAACTTTCTTTCAATTTTTTGCTTCTCATGATGGGTTCTCAAGTTGGTCGCCTAAAACCTCAATAGTGAAACTCTATCACCTTACTCTCAAGTTCATTCTCAGCCAGTTCTCACATTCTCCCCCTCAGGGGGTACACAGATGTGGGGAAATCCCCTGTCTCCCCCATGGTAGAGAGCCAGCTAGGCCAGGCTCTAGCCAATGACTAGATGGCAGGTGGTCCTTGCAGGAATATTTTGGATTCCTACCTGTTACTTTTCATTAGAACTAAGTTTAGCCAGGAAAACCAGGCCTGGCACTCTCATCCTGCAAAATTTTGGTCCCAGCTCTCCAGAGTCTCCAAAACAAAGCTCTAGCTTAATTATCTCTGGCAAAATATTTGAAAATAGAATCCAAAAAGCAAAGAAAGTATATTGCTAGCAATGAGGGAACTCAAAGAGTCACATTTGCCTTGCTAATGGAGGCAAAAAAAGTAGAAATTCAAGTCACATGCTTCTTACCTAGGCATGTTTTCTGGACTTCTGAGGAAAGCTCATTAGTATATTCCCTAGCCTCTCTTTTGATTGGAAAACACAGGATACTGCTGTGCAAACATTGCTCCAACACCTTCCAAGAGCATCGGCAGAGAACGGTGCTATGAAACCGCAGCTTTAATGAAAGCGTTGTTGCTCAGAGACAGGAAGTTGCAAACCCTGGGTGTGAGGTGGAAAGGGCAGGAAGAACTGTGCAGAAGCAAATGCTGAAGCATAGAGATGGAAGATAGACTCCATCTCCTTCAGCCCCAGGGACAAAAGACAAATACAATGACTTCCAGATTTCATTCTATGCGTAAGTATATTTTTATTACTTTTAATAAGGAATAACAATATGATAGTTTCAAAACACATTAGTAGTACATTCGCAATAACTGACACATTGCATATTGTTATTCTCATAATAGTTGTACAGAGCACAGGATGTAGACGTGATAAATTTTCTAATCAATATTGGTAAGGAAAGAAAAAAAGAAAAAATTTCTTCTCTTTCAACTAAGAGGAAGCAGTTGTAAGAGGAAGCATCGTCCAATGTTCCATAATTGCAGTGGGTTATCAGTGAAACTGGCAATGTTGGAGGCTGCTGGTATAAGCCTCTTACAGCTCATCATACTAATTTAGCTCTGCATTTTGTGCCTCGTAATTAAGCTTTTTTGCTGGGTGATCAAGGGCAAGTTAAAGCAAGACCTATACAACAAAACATTCATCTTTTGTATCTTCCAAGGTCAAATTCCCTCAGCATTCACTTTGGAACTATGTACAGTGCTTTGTAGAACTGTTGTCAGTGTCAGCCATCGGGACGAGTCACAGCCATTGCTTGACCAGTTTGCTCTCTGTGAAAGCCTGAAAGAATGTTTTTTCTCTAGGTGTCTCTCCTTAGACACACTATACCTCATTTATCCCTTTCCTCTGAGATCCCATAATCTCCTTGAACAGAAGATTTAGGAAACCACTGAGTTATAGGATGTTACAGCACAGGTTCTCTTATGTTCTGAGTCCTCACTGACCTTGAAGGGCTAGGGCCAAAATGTTGGCTATCCTTGTATGCATAAGTATAAAACATACAGGTGTTTTTTGACAAAAGTTTTCCATCAACAAGTTAAGTTGCATGTTGGGTAACTGTCCTACTAACCTGTTTTGAAGCTGTTTCATTGCTATTTTATCTTTTTTCCTCATTAAAATGAATAAAAAAATAAATAATAAACTTTAAAAAAGCAAATCCCAGGTAGTATTGCAGTTATATATAAATTGTAAAGTATCAGAATCGGGGCTGGGGAGATAGCTCAGTAGAATAAGTGCTTACCTGGCAAATCCAGGATCCTGAATTCAATCCCCAGTGCCACTAAATTAATTAATTATCAGAATCACCAAAGTTCCTACTAAGTAGCATGAAACTCATTCTGGAAATCAGCTTACACTCTGATGTCTCCAATTTCTGCTTTTATTATGCTTTTCAGGCATTGCACAGTCATGATTTATAACTTCTCAGTATAAAAATATTTTTATTATCTCTGGTTCTTCTAGAAAGCAGGACATACAAGTGAAAGGTTCTAGAAAAAGAGAATGTACTAGGGCTAGCTAACCATCTCTCTAGAGCTTTGAGTTATCTATGTGATTTGTCCATTCATGGAAGTTCTTTACAAGAGGTGACACTTAGTTCTATGCGCAAGGAGCAATCCTGATGAACCATGTAGAGCAGAAAATCTTTCTCTCTCTTTCTTTCTTTCTTTCTTTCTTTCTTTCTTTCTTTCTGCTGTATTTTAGTACAGGTTCTCCAGGTCTGCCTGTGTTCAGCCTCCCAACAGCTGGGATTATAGGCATGTGCCAACACGACCAGTCTTAGACCAGAAAATCTTTCTATCCCAGACCTTTTCCTACTTGATTATACTCCTCCTATCCCTTTGGTATTGTGTTTGTACCATTTTTTTTTTTGCCTTTTCTTTTCAGAATCCTTACAAAACTAAATTTCAGAAACATCTGGAATGTGAGTAGATTGCATCTCCAATGCAGTTGAGTCACATTTTAGATGTACTAGTGTCAGCTGGCACCAGAAGCTCTGTATTTGAATCCCAGCCTTCTCTGTCCAACCATATAATTCAGAGAAGGTTAACCAGTCACTGTTTACTTCTCTGAAAATGGGTCTGATGCATTGTTGAGAATTAAGGGAACGACTTTAAAATAACCTTGAACACAGCCATCCCAAGAAATGAGAGTGATTAATAATGCTGTTTAGCTCCTAGTGTTTTGTCTGCATTTTAAACTCATTTCAAATTCAAGTGAAAGAAAATACTAAGCAAAGAAATATGTGTCAGAGTAGGAAAACTGTTGTTTTGGTTACTTTTCTCTCATTTCTGGGACAAAATACCTGATATCCAAAATTAAGGAAGGAAAAGTCTATTTATCTCCTGGTTAGTAGAGGTTTCAGTCTATACTCAGCTGGCTCCAAGGCAGAATGGCACATGGCTGAGAGCAGTACTTCATGGTGGCAGAAAACAGCAAGAGCAAAGGAGGAGCAGAGACTGTGGCAGCTAGCAGGCCTCTCTCCCCTCCCTTGTTTGTATTGTATTCAGACTTTCCACTCAGGATGGGTGGAGCACTCATATTCATAATCCCAGCATTGGATCATGAATTAATCACAAACTCTAGAAGCCTTCCCATGACTACATGAAGCTTTGAGGGAACACCTAGCAACAAACTGTAACAATAGACTATCCTTCTGAAATATAAAGGTAAAACAAAACTCCAAATAAAAATCTATGATAGGTAAATATTTTGGAGTTTTTACTTAGTGTGCTTGCAAAAGGAGATTTTTGAAAGTCATGTGGGGCCTTTTAGGTTCCAGCAAACCTGATTCTGCTGTGTATTCCTGGGTGCCCTTAGACTAACACCAAGGTCAGGGCTAAAAGTTAGTGCCCCAAAACTCTAACCATGCTTTAGCTATACTTAAACTTGTTAAAACAGTGTAATATATTTTTCACAGTTCTAAAACAAAAGTGGAAGCAGCTTTTAAGTTAAGTAAGGAAAGGATATAGAAAAACACATAAATCATTATTCCAAATGGAGCAGTTTGAGAACATAAGGACATACAAGAAATAGTATCATGTGATACCTTTTCATTGCTCAGAGTCGAGCTTCAGTAAATGTTTAAAAGGGAAGCCATTTTGCTCATTGCCTTACATACGGAAAAGAGACAGGGACATTTGAAAAAAAAAAAAAGTCTTCTAAAAGCTTTTTTCCATTTCAGAAAGAAAATGTTTTCATACTTCCATGAACAAAAATTGCAAGGTTATTTCTTTATTAGAAAAGTACAATGAACATCTGTCTTTAAAAAAAAAAAAGCAGAGATGTTTAGGCTTGGCAAAAACAGCAAGCTTTGCCTGTGGCAAGTTCATAAAAATTTATGATTCCACCAAGAAATAACATCACAGTTCTCCTCATAAGGCCTATGTTTTCCAGTTAGAAATGTGAAAATTTTGCTCCAAAAAGAAGTGTGTTTTGCAAAAAAGTTAAAATTGATTTTTTTAATTTGAATTCTGAGCAAGGTCAAACCAAGCCACAGTAGGGAAGAAAGCAATGAGAACAGCAAGCAGGGGCTAGCGAGATAGCTCAGCTGACTAAGCACATGCTTTGGCAAGCACAGAAAGTAGCTGGATCTCTAGCACCACGTGCTGTGCTGGCCCTGCCCCCCAGGGCATGCTGAGCTGGCCACTGAGTTCAGGGATGGTGGCACACACCTGTAATCTCAGTGCTGGTGAGGCTAAAATCAAGAGGATCACCAAGAGCTCTGAGCTGTGCAGTGAGACCCTGTACCAAACACATAAAATAAAAAAAAGAACCTGAAGTAGAAAAAGGAGAGGTGGGAGGGACAGAAGCACAGAGCCCAAGAGGTCCTGAGAGAGAGACAGAAAGGAACAATGTGGGGATTGCTCTGTGGTGAGCTCATGGAATAATGCGCAAGTACCAGGATCATAGTATCCAGTATCTTCACAAAGATCCTAGAACCAGTATTGCCTAAAGTGGACTTTATTTCTGTATAAATCCAGCATCTTCTCTTGTATTAAAAACTATGCCAGGATTTATTGTACAGTTTTGAGGAGAGAGGAGTTTGCTATTGCATTTGGACTGAATTTTCAAAATTTAATTTACCAAAACAAGCTTTGTAGAAGGGCATAAAACTAAAAATTTAAGATCTTTCAGGCTGGTCCGAGCCCATCCACTGTCTGGTCTGACCCACACCCCTGCTGGGTAAGGATCCCCAAAAACTGCCTCCATCTTACCCATATCCCTACCTGAACTACAGTCCTGAAACCATCCACCAACCCATCTAGCCTCCTTGTGCCAGCCTGGTAAGGACCCTCAGCCTGTGTCCATCCTCGTACTGAACTCCAGAGCTCCGACTCCACCCACACAGTCCAGACCCACGGGGCCTCACAGCAGCCAGCGACCTGAGCTGCAACTCACAGCCAGGCTCCACTGGAGGCGAACAAGCTTGGTGGGTCCAGAACAAACTCCCACAGATATAACAGCATAACTTCACCAAAGTACAGAGCTCACTGCCATACAAAATGATAATGACAAGGAGTAAGATGCAGTCGCAGGGCCCAAGCCCGCCCAAATCAAACACAGGAGAAAATACCATGGAAGAAAATGGGAATCATGCAGCCAAAAACTCTGAATTTGAGGTAGACTGCCAACTACAGAAACATATAGAGCAGCTCAGACCAGAGATAACATCTGAAATAAAAAAAAGAAATCCATGAATTAATAGAATCTAAAGTGGAAAAACAGTTGCAGAAACGTACAGAGCAAAGCAGAACAGAAATAATCCCTAAAGAAAAAAAAGACATGTCTAAATTAATAGCATCTAAAATAGGGGAACAAATGAAGAAAGGTAAAGAGGAGAGCAGAATAGAAATAATCTCTGAACTAAAGAGAGAAAGGATAACTGTAATGAAAGACTTGAGTAATATTAAAGAAGACATTGATAAAAAATTAGAGGAGAAGAGAAAAATGATGGATTCCATGACTGAGCAATATAAGAAAAAAATAGATCACCTGAAACAGTATCAAAGAGATATACAAGAAAATAAAATCTCAATCACAAGCTGGCAAAATCGTAGGAACAAAAGTGAAGATAGAATCTCAGATCTTGAAAACACACTCGCAGCTAGTGAAAAGGTAAGAAAGGATCTCTTAAAAACAGCCAGGATGCAGGATAACAGTTGCTCAGTTTGGTGGGATCTTTCTGTTCACATTTGTTGAGTTCAAGTCATTTTGGTCCCTCTCTAAAATATTTGTTACTATACTGTGTAGTGTTGGCTTTAACATCTGAAACTCTTTAGTTGTTCTTTGTCGTGGAAGTGGTTCACTTCTCCCTTGTACTTGAAAGATAATGCAAGATAATGCAAGAATGAACAAGGTCAGATTAATAGGAATCAATGAGAAAGAAGGAGTCAATACAAATGATATAAAAAGAATATGGACAGAAGTAATAGCAGAAAACTTCCCAAATATGAGAAAACAATCAGATATTCAGCTAACTGAAGCGTACAGAACACCAAATAACGTCAACCTGACTAAAAACAAACCAAGACATATAATAATCAAGATCCCAGAAATCCAGCAAAAGAATAACATACTAAAAACTGCTAGAGAAAAGAAAGAGATCACATTTAAAGGAAAACTCATCAGAATAATGACAGATTTCTCTTCACGAACCAGGAAATCAAGAAGAGCACGTAGCAGAGTGCTTCAAGTCCTCCATGAAAACAAATTTCATCCCAGACTGCTATACCCGGCAAAACTCTCTTTCAAGTACAAGGGAGAAGTGAAACACTTCCACGACAAAGAACAACTAAAGAGTTTCAGATGTTAAAGCCAATACTACACAGTATAGTAACAAATATTTCAGAGAGGGACCAAAATGACTTGAACTCAACAAATGTGAACAGAAAGATCCCACCAAACCGAGCAACCAATTAAACATAGGAGAAAAAGTGGTAAACAGTAGTAAATAAAAGTCATGTCAACAAGACAATACATTTCAATTATAAGCATCAGTGTCAATGGACTCAATTCTCCAATTAAAAGAAGTAGACTAGCAAAATGGATAAGGAAACAAAACCCAACAATATGCTGTGTACAAGAAACACACTTTACTCATAAAGAAACTCATAGGC
>PVKN010018173.1:0-16962 GCA_004027915.1 Capromys pilorides
ATAGACTTATCTCAAGTTTTATTTATGCCAGGGAAGGAGCCAGTCCCAGAGCTTAACTATTCCAGAGCCACATATAACACCTGCTTTGACTGAGATTATCCAGCTTTTTGTTTATTTTTTACTTCTTTTGATACCAGAAATCAAACTCAGGACCTTGCACTTGACAAGCAGGCACTGTGCTGCTGAGCTACGGCCCAGGCCCTTCTTTATCCAGTTCTAACAACACAACAAATAAGTATGTGTTTCCTCCTTACGTATCCTTTGAACATTAGTGAGCAACTCAGGCACTGAGACCAAAGTCTCGCCTTCCACCTGGTAATGCCTTCTAGCATACAGTAAGGCTCTGACTTAGAGAGCACTGGGTTCCAGAACATTCGCAAGTTGGGCAAAGTTGGTCTTAGATGGCTTGACCCAAGTGCACGACGCAGACCGCTTTGCGCCTCCCAGCTGTCGCCCACCGCTGCTCTCCCTCTTGCTTCCGGGCATCTTGGGCTCCGGCTGAGCCCTGCCTTCCTGTGCCGGTTGCGCTGCGCGGGAGCACACAGCAGCTCCCCTGCGACGATGTCCACAGACGCGTGAGCTACTTCCACGATCTGTTCGCACCTACAGATGTTCATAAAGATGTTCGTACCTACTTTGGCCTCTGTGGAAGTTTGCAAACTGGACCGTTGGTCAGCCGGGACTCAGCGCACCGCAAACACTGCTGGCTCCTCCACCGGAGCCGTCGGGCACACACAGCCGGCTCTGTTGCTCTGCTGGCTCCATCGCAGCTTGCTTGCTAGGGAGCGCGTGTGCCCAGCCCCATCGGTCTAAACTCGTGCGGGTGCTCCTCGCCCTCCTCGCAGGTGAGCCACACCGCTGGCCGAGCAACCTGAGACCTGGAGGGGGACCTTGCAGAGTTTCAGGCCGGAGAAACTGTCCCTGCGCTGATACAAAGAGACAGACCACAGGAGACGGCCCTTCTCTTTTTCTCCTGCTGCGAGGACTTCGGAGGAATTCCAGGACTCTGTGGATATCATTTCTTGCCGTGTCTGAAAATAGATTTAAGGAAGAACTCTATTTGGAGCTATGGAAGGGGACGCCAAGGGCTGGGGAGAGAGTCAGCCCTCCTCGGACGGTGGAGGGAGCCAGACTGGAGCCACCTCGCCCCGGGCTCCTCGCTGGGTACCAACATTAAATGCTCGCTGTTACCGAAGCTATTTGCTGAATGTTCTGTCACTTGCAGCTAAACGCCTGCGGACACATCTGACTTCACACAACTCGCGCCCGGGAACGTTTATAACTAATGCTCCTCATCCCAGCTCAACGAAGGCAGGTCCCCCTCCGGCAGTTGGCTGTTCAGCCCCGGTGCCTTACCAGCTGATTACATATTGTTAAACTTACAAGAGCATTAGGAACTCAAACTGCTTTAGTATATCTGATTTTCCCCTGTGCTTCAGCTAAGTGGAACATGAGAAATAAACTTATTTTTTCCATGGCAAGAGAATGTCAGTATTTCTTAAGTAACTGTTTTAAACTTTTCTTCTTTAAAGTGCATTGTAAGCATTCTGGTTCAGAGTTTGAGTTCTTAATTGGGTCAGCCTTTTGGGAATTATTAGAAACCCACCATTAACAGCCTCTGCGATTGCCTGAGGCAGTAAAGTTTTTTACTGCCATAAAAGCTCACCTGTATGATTAAAGCCCCAAATATTTTTTTTCCCCCATCCTGGGGCTCTAATTCAAGGCCTCATGCATGTGAGGCAAGCGACCCCCTGCCCAGCCACACACCCACAGATCTCTTTTGAGGCAACGTCTCACCAAGTTGCTCAGGCGGGGCTCAGAGTGGAACCTCTCTGCCTCAGCCTCATGAGTAGCTGGCACTACAAGTGTCCTTGTGCTTTAGATTTAAAATGGCCCAACGCGTCTTGTGTTTGGAAGGTGACAAGAATGCAGCCAGATGCACTGTTGGAAAGCTGGTGCTGGTGGAAAAGTGGGCCACTGGGGTGAGCCTGGGAAGGCAGGGGACAGGGCTGTCCTCCAGCTTCCTCCGGCACTGAGCTCTGCCTGCTAGGATGTGAGCCTGTTCTTCCCTCATTCAGGCCTGCCAGCCAGGGACACATGTGGAAAACTGGAGCGAAAGTAAACTGTGACTGTTGGGCGTTTTGTCCCAGCAAGCAGCGTAAGTCAGATGTGTCCCACTGTGCCCAACTCACTTCCTCACTGTTGAAGGCTTTTTACACTGTTTTTGTCCATAGCTTCAAGACTTTACACAGCTTTACCTCCAGGGACTTAAATTTTATTCCACATTTAATATTTCATTACATTTTTTTCTCTTTTCAACCAACTCATTTTTTGCATGTGTGTTTTAGTGCTGCTAAAAATGTAATATGCCCAAACTTCATTTTGGGGGTGCTGAGTCTTTAATACTGTGGAGATTTGTGGAGGGAACCACCAAATGCCCATGTGTAGTCTACCAAGTTGTTCCTTTCTCCTATCTTTTGAGAACATAATTAAGGTTTTTAGGTTAAAACCAGCTCTAGGAAATCTCCAGTACTGGGGTAGGGGTGGGCAGGAGATAAGGCCTTGATATGCAGTTCAGGCTTGCCTGAGCTCAGGAGGTAGCCCAGGTTGACCTTGAACTTGTAGCCATCCTCCTGTCTCAGCCTCCCCAGTGCTGGGACTACAGGCATGCACCATCATGCCTGGCGTCTGATATTTCATTGGACACAAAAGCAATTGGAAACTAGCAGTTACTCAGAGATTGAAATAAACCATGAATATTCCTTCATTCTGACTTTTTGGTGCTAAAGTGACCCAGGTAGGTTTAGTTACTGACAATACGTAGGGTTTGTTTTCTTAACTAAATGAATCTGGAGGTGTGAAAAGCTGGGAGGAGAAGGGAGAGCAGCAAAGGGACTCCAACCAAGTGAGGGTGGAATTGCTTCCTGCAAGCTCAGGGCAGGTTTGTAGACCCGCAAGCACGCCTACAAATGTGTTCTTGAAGTTACTTTCAAATTCCACGTAGAGCACTGATCAAGTAAGGCGAATAATTTATCCCCTGTGTCACTCACTGGAGCACAACCAAGTAGCATGCACTTTCGCTGGTTACACTTAGCAAGCACATGTGAGTCTGGGCTGCTGTCTTGGAGACCTAGGCTTGTGGGAAAGGTTTTCCAAACTCATCTCCGTTCTATCTGGGGAGCTCTTCATTTGTGGAGGTGACTAGTGACGTGGTAGGGAGGCCAGTGCTATTGAAAGAGGAACTTATTACATTTTCCAAGAGGCATGGATCTCCTCATGTAGGGCCACATGGGGAAGTGCGAGTTTTGTCAGAAGACACAAAGCACTGAGGAGAAACCTGGGCCACAACTTTTACTGTGTTTTCCCTGAGAAGGGCAGGACCAGATTGAGAAACAACTCAGGTCTATCGAGCCTGCATCATTCCAGAGGGTTCTGAGCTCTAGGGGTGGTCTCTGATTGTCTCTACTTGGCCTGGGAAGTGGCTTGGGGCTGTCAGCTAGAAGCATCAACTTGGGATTGGCTGAAAGGTTAGTAATGTGAGCTTTGTGTGTCTGTGAGGGCGAGGCTGCAAGGGAGATACACAATTTTGGCTGTTTGTTTGGCCTTGTCAACAGCAAATACCTAGTGGACAAATAAAGACTCAGAGAGAACACAGGAGGTAAGACCATACTATCAGAGTCTCCAGGCAGACTGACCTTCTTACATGAAAATCCAACCTAACACTATACCATGCACTCAGGAGCACACGACGAAGCAATTGGCCAGAAAGCAATTCCAGGTTTCAACAACAGTAGAGAATTTAGTCTGGCCCAGAGACAGTCCTGACCTCCATGCTCAGCTTCCAAAACTAATTCAGGTCCCACCTCGCAGGACCACTTGTGTTCAGACAGGAAATGATCCACTGGGCTTTAGTGTGCTGCTGGCCAGGCCAGAAAATCCCAGCTGTCTGGTTGAGGGTGGGGCTTTGGGTGGAGCAGCACAAGCTGAGCTACAGAATGAGATCCTCTGTAGTGTAGTGACCATCTAGGCGACTCGTCAACCAAGCACGCCTACGTAGCGAAGCCCCCAGAAAAGCGCTGGACACTGAAGCAAAGTGGAAAGAGCACCCTTCGTCGGCAGTGTGTCCTGTGGACTGTCACACTGGGAAGCCAGGAGGGTTCTGCGTCCTGACTGCACAGGAGAAGACAGCAAAAGCTTCGTGGTAGGACCCCTCCCAGGTCACCCTAACCCTTGTTAGGACTTGAATCCATACCCTTCCCGTAGTGAATCAAAACCGGGAGCACCACAGCGTCCCAGGAGCTCTGTGTTCTTCTGGTGAATTGTGTAACGGGAACGCTTAGGGAGCCTCTCCCCTCACACCTGGTATCAGGGTGAAGGGGACTTAACTTGGGGACTGTGACCTCAACCGTAGCAGTTTGGCTACCTCTGAGCACTGTTTTTTAAAAAAACGGTATTAAGTAACAAATGGAAGATTATCCTCCTTCCTTCTATGGTTTTGTCCAGAATATCTCTTCTTTTTTAACTGTGTCTGGTTTCTTACCCAATATTTTCTCCATAAATATGAGCACATTGGGGGTTAGGATGGTCACACTGCACACCTATAATCCCAGCACTTGGGAGGCTGAGACAGGAAGATCACCACGAGTTCAAGGCCAGCCTGGATTATATAATGAATTCAAAATCAGCATGAACTACATAGTAAGACTCTGTCAGAAAGAAAGAAAGAAAGAAAGAAAGAAAGAAAGAAAGAAAGAAAGAAAGTTAGTTAAATCCAGGGCTGGGAAGATGGCTCAGCACACTAAGGGTCTGTTTAGTCAAGAGCAGGGACCAGGGTTTGAACACCAGCTCCACACACCATACTGGCCCCACCATCGTGCATACTGAACAGGAGAGACGAAGACTAGACATGGTGGCATATGCCTGTAATCCCAGTGCTGGGGAGGCTGGAAACAGGAGGATGACTATGAGTTCAAGCTGCATAGTGAGGCCTTGTACTAAATGTATAAATTTTAAAAAAAGAAAAAAAATCTAGGCCTGGCCAAATAGCTCAGTGGATTAAAGCACCTGAAAGCAGGCTCAGGGGCCAAGGGTTCGATCCCTGGGCCTGCAGTGCTGGCCCTGCCCCCACGGTGTGCTGAGACAGCAATTGAGACTGGGCATGGTGGCATGTGCCTGTAATCCCAGCTCTTGAGAGGCTGTAAACAGGTGGATCACTATGAGTCGGATGTTGTAGTGAGACCCTGAGCACCCTGTAGACCCTTCCCTAAAACACACACACACACACACTCCAAACACATTATGCATACATCTTATAATAGGAAAGTATTTCTTAATCATAAATGAAATTGTGCTACAGAGCCTGCTCTGAAACCTCCTTTGCCACTTCTTGTATCACGAGTGTTCATTGTGTGAGCCTGCGTGCACCTACCCCTCAACTTTTCTTGTTAAGTAGTGGCCAAGTATATTCCTGAAATAAAAGTGAAAAGTGAGAGGAAAAACTGGCTCTGCAGGTGAGCTTGGGTGGAGTAAACGGAGAAAAAAAACCACTAAAAGTTCGCCCTTGAGTAAGCAAGGTGGGCAGCCAAGCTCTTCTAGGTGTCTATACCCTTTATCCAGCCCAAATCTCAATGAGAACTTCTACATCCGGGTCCTGAGAGGCAGTCCTGGGCTGATGAAATCTAGGCCATCCTATTGAAAACGTGCTAAATTCTCGCGAGAAGTCCACATGCAGGGCTTTGGGAACTGTTCCGTGATCTTGTAATTAACAAGTCACACCTACTTTCCCAGTTCTGAACAGTGCTTCTTTGAATGGCTGTTCCAATAAGAGACGGCCGATGTTATATGCGCAGAGCTCTTGAAATAGCGTGGTACCAAATAAGCAAACGCTGCCAGTATCTGCTACCATTTATTTATTCACTCTCCGACCCTCCCGCTTGGTCTTTGGTTTTGTCTTTTTGAGACAGGGTCTCGCTATGCAGTTCAGACTGGCTTTTAGCCCAGGCTGGTCTGAAACTTTCAACTGTTCTCCTGCCTCAGCCTAAAACTATTTTAAACATTAAGATTTTTAACTTTTCTATTTCTCGCCACAAGTCTGCAAAACGTTTGTGCTTGTCCTTGTACATTCCCACCTAAGATAAATCCCTATTGGAATGGAACCGCTGGGTTGAAGGCTATATATGTGCAGTTAGCATCTAGCCAGTGGGTCGAGCTGTCTGAGGTAGCTGTCTGAGGCAGACAGCTACGTTTGCCCTTAGCCCTTAGTGTCGCTTCCGATTCCCCTTTCTCCCAACCATTGAGTGTTATCTGTTTCTCATCCTTAGCAACCTGACAGATTTTTAAAAATTCCATCTTGTAGTTTCATTGTTCGTGACATTGACTATCTTTTCTTCTGTATTCATACATTTATTTCACAGTACTTATTCATCAAGTTGCTTATTCTTGCCCTTTAATATTCTATTTTATTTAAACAACTCCCTCATGCCATTGAAAACTGATATATTGTGTGAAATCAGGCAAAGTGAAGCTGCCGGCATGATTTTTCATATCATTGTAACTTCTGTGATTTTATTTTATTATTTTTTATTTTTTTAACTTTACTTATTTATATTATGGCTGGCTCAGCCTGCCCTGGGGGTGGGGCTGGCGCAGCATGTGGTGCCGGGGATTGAACGGTGGTCCCTGTGGTTGCCTAAGTTTGCCTAAGCAGGCGCTTTGGACTGCTGAGCCATTTTGCCAGCCCCATCTGTGATTTTAAACTTCCTAAAAAAAAAAAAAAAAAAGCAAGTAAAGCACAATGAAAAACACCACTAATTTTCTCTTGTTGGTTGAAGGGCTCTTGTTTGTTTATTTCTGTTAACTAAACAGAAACTATCTGCTTTATTTTGGCTACATACATTTCTCTTGCATGAAAAGCAGCCCACCAAAAACCAAATGTTTTTATTCTTCAATTTAAGTTTACCTAATCAGGCCAGGCATAATGGCACACACCTGTTATCCCAGCATTCAGGAGGCTGAAGCAGGAGGATAGCCAATGGTTCAAGGCCAGCCTGGGCTCCATAGTTAGTTCAAGGCCAGCCTGAACTATGTAATGAGACCTTGTCTCAAAAAACAAAAACAAAGGAACACAAACCCCTGCCTAATAAATATACTGTTTCTTCTGGACCCAGCATAAAAAGTGATAAATTATAGACTGGTAAATTGCATTCTGGTGTTAGTAAATAGTTTGCACTTTTTATTGGACTAAATTACCTTATCAACAACACACTGACGAAACCATTGTTCTAAAGATACAACCTTGATTTTCAAGTGAATCTCACATTTTTCTAAAGAGCATTTGCATAAATTCCTCAAAAATGTGGTTTCTCTAAAGAGGCAGACAAAAGCCAACATATGACCCTGGCTTTTTAAAAACTTCTTCCAAAATTAACCTTTTGAATGCCAGCCAGATAGCTCAGTGGACTAAAGTGCCTGCTTAGGCAGGCACAGACTGGGTTCAATCCCTGGCGTGCTGTGTAGGCCCTGTCCCCAGGGCACACTAATAGGTATATGAGACTGAGCGCAGTCACATGCGCTTATAATCCCAGAGCTTGGGAGGCTGCAAACAAGAGGATCACCATGAGTCAGATCTGTGTAGCGAGACCCTGGAGAGCCTGTACTAAAATACACTTTTTAAAAAAATTAACCTTTTGAGCCAGGTATGGTGGTGCACACCTGCAATCCCAGCACTCAGGAGCCTGAGGCAGAAGGATTGTCATGAGTTTGAGGCTGGGCTACATGGTGAGACCATGTCTCAAAACAAAACAAAATTAGCCTCTTGAAAATATTGTTTCTTATTAAAATTAATAATAATTTTTTAAAAATTTCAAAAAGAAAATGTCCTTGCTTTTCAACTGTGCAATCTCCTTCCAAACCCCATTTCTCAGGACCTGTAATAATCAGTATTTAATTACATACACATTTATTTCACATACTTTTCTGTATCTATCTTTTTCCTCTATAATTTTTTCTTTCTCTTTTGCTCTGTTTGATGGTACTGCAAATTGAGCCCAGGCCTCAAATGAGGCAGACAAGGCCTCTAGCACTGAGCTACAGCCCCAGCTCCCTTGCTAATTTTTTTTTTTTTTTTTTTCGGGATTGGGGTTCGAACTCACAACCTTGCACTTGGCAGGCAGGCACTTGTGCCACAGAGCTATCTCCCCAGCCCCATTCTCCTGCTGAATTGTAAAGTGTCCTGTTACGTGCTAGCTACATGGTGTGGTATGATAAGTTACCCCCAGATTTAGCATTGTAAGACAAGGAGACATCAGCCAGCACAGTTTGTTGAGGCAGAAGTTCAAACTCAGCTGCTGGCAGCCATCAAAGGGCATGATGGGAGCTGGAGGCTGGGGCCTACTTAACCCCTCACTCTGCAAACTCATCAAGAACCTTTTGGAGAACACCTTGGGCTCAGCCTTTCCCCCTGGGTGTACAGAACGAAAAGGGATAAGGCCTCGGTGGATACTGCCTTGGTGTCCCACTGTGTTCATGGATCTGACCTTACGGGGGCCTGAGTGGACCATGTTAAAGAAACACACACCTACTCTGAACAACTATGATGAAGACAGCAATATGCAATGTATTAATTATTGTAAAAAATAAAAAATAAATAAATAAAAAAGAAAAGAAACACACACACACACTTGGGCCAGGAATCAAACCCAGGGCTTCCTGCATGCTTGACAAGTTTCCCAGGGCTGAGCCACAACCCAACCCTCTTCTTTATTTTTATGATATTCCTTATAAATCATAGATTTTTAAAATAAAATCATAGATCTTAATAGGTACAATCACTTAAAAGAACAGAATTATGTCAATTATTCATGAAATAAGCATTTCCCAAACCTATTCCATGGGTATAAATCTTAGGCAACACACTCAAGTGTACAAAATATTATTAGATTTCTGATTCTGAATCCCTGTATTTTTGATTGATGAAGAATACACCATCCCCTGCTCCGGGTTCTGCCAGTGTCCTAGGACACCCATCCCGGTCTCACTGCAGGCACTGCCTGGGTAGCCTGAGTCCCTGTCCACATGGTCCTTCCAGGTCTGAGGCATGCCTGCTGGGAGGTAAGGAGACCCTCATCTCTTAAGCGAGATGCCCTCTCTCCAGGTCCACAGTCTAAGCTACTTCCTGTCGCCCAAGCACTTGGCATGCAAAGCCTGGCCTGGCGCCTTGCTGACCACTCATCTCCGCTGGGTCGATGGCACTCTCCGCTAAGTAGAGCCTGGGGCTCTGCCAAACCGCAGGTGGACACTGGCGCCCCCTCCCCTGCCCTCCGGTGCCAGATTCCTCCTCCTTTCCCTTCTCTCTCTCTCCTCTCTGGTGTTTTTTCCCCTCTCCTCCAAGTCGTCCTAGCTGGGGTACAGAGGCCTGCATGCATCCTGTGGAATCAGCTGAGCTGTCCTGAGGACTCAGGTTTTAAATAACAAGAACCCACTGGTTGTTTTAGTTTTTGTTTTGTTTTCGCAGGTGGGGAGCCCTGCGCCCCTTCTCAGCTCCTACAGGAAGGAAGGGATAGAGAGGTGGGAGAAGCACACGTCTGAGACTGCCTCCTTTCACTGCCTCCCACGCAGGTGTCTCCGGAACAGCTCCACGGAGCACAGTCGTGGGAAATTCTGCGTGACTGCCCCAGGGCCCAGGGAGGAACCAGCGGGATGCTCAGGTGGTGCCAGGGTGGATGCGGGGCTCCCCGTCTGGAGACTGGGGGGAGCCCAGCGGGGCCCCTCATCTACAGGCCTGTGCACCCCAGCTAAGAGTAGGTGCTTAACCGAGGCTGCAGCCACCCAGTCCTTCCGTCTGTCGGTCTGATTCAGATCTCAGAGCACCTGGAGCTGCCATGCTGCTGCCCTTCTTTGTGAAATGTTTGCAGTCCCCCTTGCAATGGTTTTACAGATATTGCATTCTGAAAAGGATGCGGCTCCCCCACTGTGAGAGTTCAAGGCTCTGAAAGCATCTTAAAATCCATCCAAAAATTAATCCACTGATTTACAAGTGAGATCAAGGCCCGGCAAGATAGCTCAGTGGACTAACTCAGCGGACTAAGTGTCTGCTTTGGCAAGCGCAGGGACCAGGGTTTGTTCCCCATCCCGCATGCTATGCTGACCCCGTGCTGAGCCAGTGACAGAGTCTGGGCGTGATGGTGCAGGCTTGTAATCCCAGCTGGAGAGGCTCAAAACAGGAGGATCTCTACGAGTCGGAGCTGTGTAGTGAGACCCTGTACCAATTACACACACACACACACACACACACACACACACACACACACACAGAGGAGTGAGATCAAAATGTGAAGCTTCTTGAAGACTAAGAGAAACTCAGAATCGATTACATCAGTATGACTTAGTAGCCAGCCATGACAGAATTATTTCTCTCTACAGTGTAGCATTTACTTTTGCGGTGACTATGAAAATTAATTCTAGGCCTAGATAAGAACAAAGTATTAAGTGCTAATCATAGAGAATGAGATAAATAGCTTATTAACTAAATGGTGGTGCCTGAGGGTATCATTCCCAAACTCATGTGCTGGTCTGTAGTCTCCAGCAAAATAATTTATTTTTATGCTATACTAAGGCCACCCAAATAGCTCAGCAGATTAAAGCACCTGCAAGCAGGCCCAGGGGCCCAGGGTTTGATCCCCTGGCCTGCCTGTGCTCCTCCCCGCCGAGCTGAGATGGCAATTGAAACCGGGTGTGGTGGTGTGCACCTGTAATCCCAGCTCTTGGGTGGCTGTAAACAGGCAGATCACTACGAGTCCGATCTAATAGCGAGACCCTGACACACTATAGACCCTTTCCCCCCATCCCCGTCCAGAAAAAAAAAAAAATCAGAGTCAAAACACATGATGCAAAATGAGAAAACTTTAAAAACAAATGGACCTATCCTATACTTAGCCATTTTTACCTCTGAAAATTGCACTTGAGCTGGACCTGGTGGCCCATGCCTGTAATCCCAAGTACCCTGGAGATCGTGGCAGGAGGATCACAAATTCAAGTTCAGCCTGAGAAACTTAGCAAGACCCTGTCTCTAAAACAACCTAAGACAAACAAAGCTCAAAGGAGCAGAGTGTAAAATACCAATCAGAGTGGCCAAGACCAGCAGCTTGGGCGGGGCCAGGGGGATCTGAGGAGTGAGAAGATGGAAAAGCTAAGAGGTCCAACAGGGAGTGGAGGCGTGAAGGCCAGGGCAGAGCTCTCCACAGGAGCCCGTGTGTGCTCGCTAATTCTGGGGTACTAAGCGCGGCTGACAGCACCGGCCCAGATGAGGAGGGTGCCTGCCCCGGGCACTGCTGCTATTCTCTGCTTGCCCTGCCATATGTGGAGGTCCCTGGTTTTCTGTAGTGTGAAGCAGGAGGGCCAGAGGAAGAAATCCTCGCTGTCCCTGCTGCTGCGAGCTGGGGAAATCCTCTGGGCTGACCCTCTCTGGACCCCAGTCTCATTTTTTATTTTTTGAGACAGAGTCTCATTGTGTAGCTCCAGCTGTTCTTGAACTCAGTATGCAGCCCAGGCTGGCACGGAACTCACAACAATCCTTCTGAGTGCGGGGAATACAGGTGTGAGCCACCACGCCCAGCTACTCCTATATTAAACTGAGGACTCAAACACTTCCCACCTTCCTGGTTTACGCTAAAGATTAAATGTATTCACACATGTAAAGCAGAATAGTGTGCGTATTTAATTACTAGTAGCTGTCGATACTAAACCCACTGATGAAGCTTAATGAGCATAATTGAGTGACCCAGACCTAAGCCTCTTCCTGACCCTCACTCTCCTGTGCAGTGCCACGGGGCCACAAGCAATGGCTGCCTGGCCAAGGCTGGAGGCACCCAGGGAGGACTTCCTGGAGGGGCAGCCCCTCAGCTGAGTCTGCAAGAAGGAACAGGAGTTGGCAGGCCAAGAGCGAGGGCAGACACTCCAAGGAAGAGAGAGGGCCTGCGACAGGCCTAGAGGCTGGGGACTCAGACCCAGGGTGGGAGGATGTGTGTGGGGGTGCGACATGAGGGACCAAAGGCAAACCCAGCTCTTTGTTTTATATATATATATTTTTTTTTGCGGGACCAGGTTTCGAACTGACAACCTTGCCCTTGCCAGGCAGGCACTTGTGCCACAGAGCTACTCCCCAGTCCTTAACTCTTTGTTTTGTTTTTAGTAATAATTGTTTGTGTGTTTATATCAGTGATGGAGAAAACTGAATGAGAAATTTAAAAATGTAGGTCACTCGTACCTACAATGTACTTACTGTTTTTTTTAAATGACTTGCTCTATTTAATTAATTAACATATTATATTTTGAAATAGGGTTTCACTGTGTAGCTCAGGCTGGCCTTAGAACTCACTGTCTAGTCTTGGTTGGCTTCCAACTCCTGGCAATCCTCCTGCCTCAGCCTCCTGAGAGCTGAGATTATAGGCATGTGTGATCATGCATGGCTTTACATTTATTTATTTATTTATTTTAAAAGGTGCCATAAAATGAGCCTTTTATTTATTTATTTATTTTTCTGATTTAGGAAGGTGATAGAGTGCATGCAGCTCCACCTTAGTGAAAAGCCCTGGGGAGTGAAGAATCAGTGAATACATCTCTGAGAAATGTACCAATATTTACACCAACTAAGAGGAGGACTAGATATACTTTGCCTCCGATGAGCTTTGGCTCTAAACTTACAAAAAACCTTTTTGGGTTTCAGGGTTTTGGGGCTCAGCAGTGTGTCTGCCAGCTGCGTCCACGGGGTGGCCCTGCTACCCTCCCTGAAGGCTTATGAGACTCTTGCCATGGAAACCAGGGCCGACGGGCACCCTATGTGGCATCCTCGCAACTTTCTACAAGTCTAAACTTTAAAAACATTTGAAAGTGAAAAGTCAGGACGGGGGAGATAGCTCAGTAGAATAAGCGCTTGTCTGGCAAGGGTCCTGAGTTCAACCACCAGTACCGCAAAAAAAAGAAAAAAAATGAGAAGTCACCAAGCACCAGGCCGGATGTCTCCAGCGCAGACCCTGCACCAGTGGTTCCATTTGTGCGCCTTCTCCTCGGCCAGAGCCACCACATGGACTCGCCAGCTCCGTGTCTCAGGGACCCTCCTGGGCCAGTGGTCATCCTCGGGCCAGGGGACTGGGCTTCTCTGGTGCAAGGTGGGGTCTTGGCGGCTTTGAGAATGGACCTGGGCACAGTGGACAGCAGGACCCAGGCCCACTGGAGAGGCCACGTGGCGGGCAGAAGGACAGGGCTCCTGGTGGCTGGACGTGCGGACGGGGACTTGGGACCTCCCCAGCGAGGGATGGAGACCTGTCTAGGGACCCCACACCCGCGGCTGTGTGCGCAGGGGCTCTTATGCAACAGGGAAAGCAGTGGTAAAGGGACACTCCGTGAGCAGGCGACGCCCGCTGCCTCAACCCAAGTCGCTCAGAGGACGGACGTCTGCCCGGTCCAAACAGCTTCCTTTCGATCTGCACTGAGGATGGAACCAGGGTCTTCGCACTGAGCCGAATCCCCTAGTCCTCTTCCGCCCTTTGAGGCCAAGCTTAGCTACATCCTCCCATGTTGCCTTGGCTGGGCTCGAGCTGGAGATCCTCCTGACTCAGCCTCCCGGGTCCTGGGCGCACAGACTCCCGCGTGACTGCTTTTGCCCTCAGACCTGCGTATCCGCTCTCCGCCTGGGCCACCACACTCGGGGCCCGGTGCCAGGCAGGGCCGTTCCGGGCCCTACCCAGCTGCTGAAATGCGGGAGAAGCTTGCAGGACTGGTGGTGGCCGCGGGGAGGGCGCCGGAGCCCAGCACTGCGTGATCCTGTGGGCGGTGGCCCCGAGTGGCAGCTGGCTGCGGGCCTCCCGGAGCAGGGCAAGCAGGGCAGCACGACATCCCCAGCAGATGTCAGTCTGGGAACAGGAAGCGAGCTGGTGTGGGGCTTCTAAAAATAACCACGTAAATAAATAAATAATAACCACAACCACCCGAACGTTCTTTTATTCCAAACTTAAAAAAAAAAAAAAAGCTTTAATGACTAGCGCACTGAGCACATGGGGGTTTTCATTGTTTTCAATTATGCGCCATTCTAAAAGGAGAGCACAAATTCTGAGCCTGAATGGGGAATTGTGGGGCTGCGCATTTGTGCTGTTTTAAACATTTGCTTTACTACTTTAAGAAGAGAACTGTAAAATAGAAATAATGATATATTATTACAAGTAAATTACACTGTGGAGTCGCATTAATATTGCAGTTGAAACCTAGAATTTGAAATAAAGATGGAAATATTCATTTGTACATAGTTTTTGTTCTTAGATGATTCGGAAGGGGGCGAAGAACCTCCTTCTGCGGGTGCAGCGGGCGGGTGGAGGCTGGGCGGCCCTGCCGGGGTCTCCTGCGGGGACAGGGGGCCCTTGGCGCTCAGCCCCACTGTTGTGCCCTCGGCACCACGTCTGGAGTCCTGGAGGTCAGAAGGGATGGGCTCAGGACGGTGGGGCGCAGGGTGGGCGGCAGGGGCAGGAGGGTGGCAAGGCAAATCTACATGGTCGGGGCAGGGGGGAGCCGGGAGCTGCTCTTGGGCCACGTGTGGCAAGGTGACCTCATTGTGGAAATTTGTGGCCCCCAACGCCTACGCTCAGGGGAGGGGGGGAAGTCGGATAAGCAGAACCCAAACACAGGTTCTGCAGAACCCAAACATAGTGTTCTCCAGCAAGCGGGATGGTTCTAGCGCAATCCCCAACCCCTACTTTTTTTTTGGTACCAGGAATTGAACTCACAACCTTGAGCTTGCCAGGCAGGCACTTATGCTGCTGAGTTATCTCCGCATTCCTACCCCTACATTTTTAATGCATAAGGAAGAGGCCGGGGATTTAGCTCAGCAGTGCAGAGCTCGTCCAGAGAGCACCAGGCCTTGGATTCCACCTCCAGCAACCTCGCCCCCTCCAAGCAACAGAGCGCAGAGAACTTAAGGAGATAACAATGCTAATCATGCTGATTTGATTACTTTACACACTGTATACATGGAAAAAGTCGCTAACTGGGTAGAAGGGTACATGCCCAGAATTCCCGTGCTCTAGGAGGCCAAAGCAGGAAGACTACAAGTTTGGGCCTAGCCTGGTGAGACTTAGTGACTTCATGAGACCCAGTCTCAAAATAATAAATAAAAAATCAAAACAGGGCCAGACAGATGGCTCAGTGGATTAAAGTGCCTGCTCAGGCAGACGCAAGGACGGGGGTTCACTCCCGGGCCTGCTGTGCAAGCCCGCCCTGCTGAGACAGGGACTGAGGCTGGTTATGGTGGTGTGCGCCTGTAATCCCAGCACTCTGAAAAACAGGAAGGAACACCACAAGCCCAATCTGTGTAGTGAGACCCTATAAACCCTGAAGATCCTGTACTAAATACAAAAAAAAAAAAAAAAAATCAAAGTGGTTGAGGATGTAGCTCAGTGTGAAGGCCCTGGGTTCAATCCCCAGTACTAAAAAATAGTAAGTTTTAAAAAGTAGTAGACTTGGGCCCAGGAGATAGCTCAGTACAATAAGCGCTTGCCTGGCAAGTGTAGGGTCCTGAGTTCAATCCCCCGTACCACACACACACATACACAAATGTTGTAGACTTGAGCCAGGCGCAGTGGTGCACACCTATAATACCAGCATGCGGGAAACTGACGGAGGAGGGCTGCTGAGTCTGAGGCCAGGTTGGGCTACATAGTGAGTCTGAGGCCAGCCTGAACTACAGAGCAGTGAGAGCCTGTCTTAAAACAAAAAGCAATATGACAGCAGTCGGAGAAGTAGATGGGGGCTTCACCTGTGTTCAGGCAAAGACTGGACAGAATGGCAGCAAAGGGGACAGACCAACCTCAATCTGTGATCAGCACCGCGCTTCTCAGCAGTGGCCCTCCCCCGTGGCTGAGCGCGCCTGTAATCCCGGTCCTGGGGAGGCTGAAGCAGGAAGATGGCTGTGACCTGGAGGCCAGTCTGGGCTGGGGAGTGAGTTCAGAGACAGCTTCAGCGACAGAGTGAAGCCTAGCTCCAAAATTTTAACTACATAAATTAAGTAGTTAAAATAAAAGAGAAAGACATAGCCCACCCCAGGCAGGTTGCCCCTCTTCCCGGGCGTATGGTGGCCTTCTATTAAATGATAGTGGGCTTTTTTTTGTGAACGAAGCACCAAGGGCTGCCGTGTCAGTAACAAGCCGTCTGAGGAGAGGCAGGCTCCCTCCTAGGCCAGGCCCCGCTGTCTGCCTGGGGCCACACCCCCCACACACTTCCTCCCCCTCCATCCTCCAGCTCCCTTTGCTCAAGGTCCTCAGCACAGGCCACTTCCGCCCTCCAGCTTCCGGACAAGGCCTCTCCTCACCCCAGATGGGCTCTGCCAGTCTGATGCAGAGTTCCCCAGCGTGTGGAGGGGAGCTGATAGCTAGTGAGGGCGGTGTGTGAGATGGGCTGCACGGGACGGGACCGTGGAGGAAAGCGCTTTTCTTTGAGCAAATTCGCCACAATTCATGGGGTGGGCTTGGCCTCTCAAGTGACCCCAGGCTGATACGGAGGTCTCGAGCTTAGGAACCTGCTCAAGTCATGCAGCCAGGAAGGGATAGAGGCAGGCCTGTCCAGGTCCCCAAGCCAGGCATGGTGGCTTGATTGCTTGTCCCCTCCACATCTCATGTGGACACTTGGGTGCTGTCCTGACTCCATCCTTGGGCTCACAAACACACACACACACACACACACGCACGCACGCACGCACGAACACATGCACACACAGGGTGAGAGAGACAGAGAAAGACAGAGAGGAGGCCTCTGCAGAGCACGCCCGAGCCGGTCCCCTCGGCCCTGCACTTCCCAGCCTCCGAGCTGTGGGCCAGCTCACTGCCATCTTCCACTTACTCAGTCTCAGCTGCTCTGTTCCAGCATCCCCAGCCTGTGCCCTTCACACCACCAGGAGGCTGCTTGGGGCTTCCACAGCACCCT
>PVKN010018174.1:0-16946 GCA_004027915.1 Capromys pilorides
TACCTCAGGTCTCACTGCGAGAATCTTTCTGGTCTTCACAGCAATTGTCTTCTAAGTGTGTTCCCTCCCAGTAACTACCATCTCAGATGTATCTCCCCTCAGAGTTCATTTAAAGACCTAAGTTGGACTGTGGAGCTAGCTCAGCAGTCTAAGCGTCTGTCTGGTAAGTGCAAGGACTTGGAGTTGATCCCCGGTACCACATGCTGTGCCAGCCACGGAAGCCAGGTGTGGTGACACATGCCTGTAACCACAGTGTTAGGGAGGTTGAGACAGGAGAATCACTATGAGTTCAAGCTGTGCTGAGACCCTGTACCAAATATAAATAAATATTTTTAGAAGACCTAAAGTATAAAGTAGATACTCAAGAAAAAATTCTTAATTGAGCTACTCATTAAAAGTGTCTCCAAAACCCAGTTGAATAGAATTCTTAACTGACTTCTAATGAAAAATTCACAGCAGGTTGCAGAAGAAGTTAGAATAGTCTTGTGTATATTTTATCCATCGCTGGTTAGTGATTGCATCTTATATTCTTATAGCACAGAATCAAAGTTGGCAGTGTGACATTGTTACAAGTGTGCATGCAGACATCTGTCATTTGTCACAAGTACAGACCACTGCAGTCACCACCCACAGCACAGCACAATCCTATCACATGATAACTACCTCCTGTGGCCCTGCCCTACTCTGACCCTCCACCACCACCACTAGCAGTCCCTAGAATGCTGGGTAATCACCTGTCTGCTCTCTGATTGGATGATGGAAACACTGGAAGGCTGCCGTGAAAGGGAACAACACAGTGTCTGCTAGAGCATCCCCAAAGGCTGATATGTTGAAGGGTTTGGCTGCAGAACAGCGCTATTGGGAGGTGGTGGAACTTTCAAAAGGAGGGGCCTACGGTAAGGTCTTCAGATCATTGGGGGTGCTCCCTCAGAGGGGATGACCAGGCTCCTTTCTTCTCGCCCTCTTTTTTTTCCCCTGGCTTGTTGAGATGAGTGGTTTTGTTTCTCACAAACCCCCTCTATGATGCACTGCTGTGCTGTAAGCCCAGAAGCAATGCAGCAGCCAGTCATGGACTGTCACCTCCAAATCTTTCCTCTTTATATGCTGGCTGTCTCGGGTATTCTGTTGTACTCAGGGAAACATCACTGATATACCACATGCCCTTTGGAAGCTGGCTTTCTTCACTCGTCTAAATTACTACCTGTATCCACAGGCTCATTTATTTTTATTCCTCCGTAGTATTCTTTGGAACATTCACTCCACAGCCGATTTACCTGCTCACATAGAGAAGATATTTTATTTAGCTCTTATTTTTAGCTAGTACAAATATACTTACTAGGAACAGTCCGGTTCCACTTTTGTGTGGATGGAAGTTTTCAGTTCTTTGGAATAATGGCTGAGAGTGCAACTGCTAGCCTACTTGTACAGTTAGGCCATTTGGGACTGAAATGTTAAGCAAAGAACTGCCAAAGGGTTTAGCGGAATGGCAGGACAGTTTTACATTCCTGCCAGCAACAGGCAGGTGAGCCAGTTCACCTCTGTCACTCCCATAACTTCCTATCTATCACTGTTAAAAAATTTCTAACAGTTCTCATCAGTATGTAGTGGTAGCTCATTGCATTCTTAACCTGCATTTCCTAGTCATGTCAAACAACTTCTCCTAGGCTCACTTGCTAGCTTTTATGTCTTCTTTATTAAAATGTGTAAACTTACCTGTTACCTGTTACCTAGTTTTATTCTTTGCCTTAGAATAATTTACTATTGAATTTTGACAACCTTTAAATGTATCCTAGAGAAGAGCTACTTGGTTACATCTTTGCAGCTTATCAATATTTTCTCCCAGTCTATAGTTTGTCTTTCCATCCTCTTAATAAGGTCTTTTGCAGGGCAAATGGCTTTCATTTTGATGAAGTCTAGCTTATTGATTTTTTTATAATGACCCGTTCCTTCTGTGTCACATCTAAGAACACTTATGCAAGCCCTAGGTTCAGAAAAGTGTACCCTATGTTGCTTCTAAATAGCTTTATAGTTTTATAGCTTACATTAAATCTTAAAACATTGGAGTTGACTTTTATGTAAGGCAAATTGTTTAAGTGGATGTTCTCTGCTTATGGTTTAGCAGTATTTGTGGAAGACAGCTATTCTTGTCCATTCAACCACTTTTCTATCTTTGTCAAAAAAATTCATTGAGTAGGCTGAGGAGACGGCTCAGCTCTCTCAGCGCCTGCCTTGCAAGTGCAAGGACCTGGGTTTGGACCCCACTACCACATGCAGCGCCAGCCCGGGAAACCAGCACATGCCATGCCAGGCACTGAGACCAGTCCTGGTGGCATCTGCCTGTGATCCCAGCACTGGGGAGGTGAGACAGGCAGGTCACTACAAGTCTGTGTAGCAAGACCTTGTACCAAATAAAAAAACTAATACATAAATGATTTTTTTAAAAAAAAAAATTGTTGACCATATTTGTGAGAGGCTCCTTCGGAATTCCTTGTTCTATTCTGTGGAATTACATTTCTATTCCAGTGCCAATGTCAAAAATACTGGTTAGTGTAGCTTCTTACAATGAATTTTGCAATTAGATAGAGTGATCTATTTTACCTTTCCTTTTAGAACTGTCTTAACTATTTCAGTTACTTTGCCTTCCAAATAAATTTTAAAATGCTTTTTTTTTCTGTCTATATTATCTATTTTACCGAGATTTTGATAAGAATTACACTAAACTTGTATATCAGTTTGAAAACTGACATTTTTACCACATCAAATCTTTTAGGTGATAGATGGAAATTATCTATTTTGACCTCCTTTGATTTAATAACTTTTTATAATTTTAACACAAGTTTCAGCACATTTTGTGAGATTTGTACTAAAGTATTTATTTATCATTGTGGTGCAGCTGTAAATAGTTTTGTTTTTGTATCATTTTCCTGGTGGTGATTGTTTACATATTTAAATATAATTCACTTTAGGATGCTGGTGTTCCATCTTGCTATCTTTCTGGATACATTTTTATTTTTATCTTTAGATTACTTGAGATTTCTATGTAAGATACCAAATTATTTACAAATAATTTTTTTTTCCTTCTAATATGTATCCCTTTCATTTATTTTTCCTGCCTTATTGCCCTGGCAAGAACTTCTCCTGCTAGCAGGGTTCTGGGGTTGGATGGCATACAGTGCCAGGGACTGAACCTGAATCCTTGCACTTGCCAGGCAGGTGCTTAGACTGCTGAGCTATCTCCCCAGCCCTCTGGGAAGGTTTTAAATTATGAACTTAATCCCTTGCTACTTTCAGGACTATTCAAATTAACTGCTTCCTATGGGTAGTCATTCGTGATCTGCAAGAAATTAGTCCGTTTTATCTGAGTTGTCAAATTTGTAGCATTCTGTAATAAGCCTTTTGATGCGTATAGGTTATGTAGTGTGTTTCCTATTTTGTGCCTGATATTTGTGATTTGTATTCTCTCTCTCTCGCTCTCTTGCTCTCTCGCTCTGTCTCTCTGTGTCTCTGTGTGTGTATCTCTCTGTCTCTGTCTCTCTGTCTCTGTCTCTCTCTGTCACTCTCTGTCTCTGTTTCTCTGTCTCTGTCTCTCTCTGTCTCTGTCTCTGTTTCTGTGTGTGTCTCTCTGTCACTCTGTCTCTGTCTCTCTCTGTCACTCTCCATCTCTCTCTCTCTCTCTCTCTCTCTCTCTCTCTCTCTCCCTTATAAGACTTTGTCGGTCATGTTGATCCTCTCAAAACCGAGTCGCTGTTTACTAATTTTCTCTATTTTTTTTTTCTACTTTCAGTTTTGTTCCTATCTACTATCTTTCTTTCTTCCTTTTACTTGTTTGGGTTTATTTTAATTTTTTTTTTTTTAACTAGATTCTTGAAGCAATTTCTTACAGGCAGTTAAATTTCCTAGTAGTTTCTTAAACATTGATTTGAAATTTCTTATCTTTCATTAAAATGCATTTTAAAATTCCCCTTAACACTGGCTTTTTTGACCCCTGGGTCCTTCAGTGGTGTGGTCTCAGTTCCAAGGGTTCCTTCCTTTGGTCACTTTTTGCAGGGAGCGTAGATGGGCGGGGAGCTGGTCAACCAGGCTCTCCAGAGTGTGGGAGGGCAGGGTAGGCACCCACCGCCCCTGCCACATGGGGCTCAGTGTGGTTTCTACCTCGTTAAGGAGGGCCAAACAAGGCATAGCTCAAAAAGGATCCAGTGACCCCAAGTGCAGGCCCAGCTGCGCGGGGCTCCGGCGACGGTGTTCCCCGCGGCTCTGAAGGTCACTCGGGTCATCAGGACTCCCCGGTGGTCTTCAGGTTGAGGAGGGGCAGCCGGGCTTGGTGGATCACTGCAGGGAAGGCTGGGGTGGGGGCGGGGCGAGGGCGCCAAGTCTCAGCATCTCTTCAGTTTATATTTTCAGATAGGGTTCCATTAAGTCACTGAGTTTCCTATACCAGGTTCAAACGTGGATCATCCTGCCTCAGCCTGCCAAGGCACTAGAGTTACCACCAGGAAAGCAAGGCGTTTACCACCAAGCTGGTTTCCCGTGGGCATTTCTTGGACTCGTCATTCATCTCCATTCTTCATTCTAAGTGTTAGACCTTTTGCACTGTCTGTGTATCCTGGAATCTCTTTATATATATATATATATATATATATTTTCTCTTTGCTGTTCACACTGGATAATAGTTCTCATCTCAGGATCACTGATTCTTGCCTCTATCATCTGCATTGCTCTTCTGGGCCCATTTCTGGAAGGGTTGGATGGCAGTTTCCATAACTTTTTCTCCTGAAATTTCCCTTTGGTTGTCTATCTCTTACAGTTCCACGCTGCAGGTTTCTACTTCTTCTCTGAGGCTTCCTTCTTTTGTTTCAACAAGTTCACAATTCCTTACTGAAGCATTTTTATGGCAGTTGCTTGAAAACACTTGTCAGATGAGCCTGACGTAACTGTCACCTTGGCATTAGGGCCTATGGATTGCCTTTGTTCACTCAACCTGAGACACTGTCGCCTCTCAGCATAATGAGCGATCCCTGCTTGATATCTGACCACTGGGATGTCAGGCTGATGCCCTGGGTCTCATTTAAACCTTCTGTTTTACCAGGCCTCCTTTCACATGATATCGTTAGGGAGGCACCACCAGTGTCCCGCAGGGCCCCTAGACACTAGCCCGGGGAGGAGTCCAATGGGTGCCTCCTTTCATTCAGGGAGACTGAAAACCCAGACACCCCGCATGGTCTCCTCAGACATCACCAAGGCAAAGCAGTCAGTGCACCCTGTTAGAGCCTGGGAAGGGTGGAAATCCAGGCTCTCAGCTTCGTGTTTGCCGACGGCATAGAGGCTGTGATACAGTGTTTAGCTGGAGCAGCGCAGTTACTGTCTCCAGATTTTCTATCCCGACAGCCTCCCGCTTCTTGGAGCTACTCAGCATAGTCTTTTCCTTAGCACTTTGCTTCAGCTGGCATTTCTAGGTTGTTGGTTTCCCCAGCACATAACCTGGGCTTTATGAGGCACAAATAAACTGTGGGAAACTCACTACCTCACTGTTCTTTAAGTTCCCAAGCCTCTCTGACTTCTCTCTGCCTTTCAAAGCCTCCTTATGCGTGTTCTATACATAATGTCTAGTTGTACTGGGGAAAGGAATGTGGAAATAGGTCTGCTTCATCTTACCAGCGGTTGAGAGCTTCAAATTAAATTATTTTCAATAATTATTTATCAATACACAGTATATTCATGTGATTCAAAATTCTTTGCTCAACTCTTTTCCCTAGATATTCAGTTATCATTCCTGAAAGGAAAGAAATCTGAGCAATTTCACATTTGTCTCTTCAGATGTGGCTTATGCATATGTAAGCAAGTTCATATGTAAAGTTATTTGATTGTTTTACACAAACATTTATATCCCAAACACACCTGCATGATGTTTGACTTTACTGGCTAAATGAAAAAATGTTTATTATCATTCACTTCATTTTACGTTATCTTTTATTTATTTGGTACAGGGTCTCTCTACACAGCTTGGACTCCTAATGATCCTCCTGTCTCAGCCTCCCCAGCGCTGGGATTATATGTGCCACCACACCTGGTTTTGGAGCTGGCACAGCATGTATTATTGAACCCAGGTCCAGCAGCTTTGCCAGTCAGGTGCTTAGACCACTGAGCTATCTCTCCAACAACTTCTTATTTTAAAATAACTATAGATTCGCAGAAAGTTGAAGAGAAATGTAGACAGCTAAGTCTACTAGGCCATTAGCCATTCCCTTCAAAAGATTAACATTTCCTACCAATGTAATGCCATGCTAAATACAATTAACATGAGTAGAACCCATAAGACTTATTCAGACTTGACCAGTTGTAAATGAACTTGCAAGGATTATATATAAAATAATTTACAGTTCAGCCATGTCTGTACCTTCGTGTGACCAACACAATTGAGATGCTCAATTATAGCATCACCATGAGATTCCCCCAAGCCATCCCGTTATACCCATGCCATCCTTTCACCCTACCTCTAACCATTTCAACAGTTAGGTTGTTTCATGAATATCGCATAAGTGTAATCACTCTTTTTAAAATATCTTTAAGATCTAACATAGTTTTCTGGAGGTTCATACACAGTATTGAGTGCATTAATGGTTTATTCCTTTTGATTACTGAATTGCATTTCATGGTACAGATGTACCATAGTTTAATACTTGACTCATTAAAGCACATCGAGAAATTTCCATTGTGAGATCATGAGACTAAAGCCAGTGTGGGTATTTGTGTACAAGGGCCGAGATAAAGACATACCTTCAATTTCTCTGGCCTACAGCCCAAAAGTTCGACTGCTGCCTCATCTTTTAAGGGCTCCTTCACTTTGGAGAGAGTTGCCAAATGAGAGACTACAGCAATTGTGCCAGCCACAGGCACGTGTGTGAGCAATGTGCAAGTGAACCGGTTTCTTCACATTCTTGTTTTTCTGGTACCGAGAATTGAACTCACAACCTCACAGTTGCCAGGCCAGTGCTGGGCCCCTAAAGTAAACCCTTGGCCGTTCTACATTCTTATTCATTAATCTTAATTCATTTATTTTTGTTGGTGTAATTCACATGCCTTAAAATTCATCCTTTAAAAATGGACAGTCCTGCAGGGGAGACAGCTCAGTGGCATAGTGCGTACTTAGCAATCACCAGGTCCTGAATTTGATCTCTGGTACAGAAAGAAGCAAAAATGAAGACTTGACAATCAGCCATTTCTAGAACATTCACTCAGTAGTACAACCATTATCACAGTCTAAATTTAGACTACTTCCTCGTTGAAAAAGCCCTACTCCATAAGTAGCCCTTTCTCATCCCATCTTTGCGAGTGTGTGTGTGTGTGTGTGTGTGTGTGTGTAACCAGCGTTCAAACTCATGACCTTGCACTTTCCAGGCAAGCACTTTTGCCTTGGAGCTATCTCCCTGCCCCCCCCACCTTAGAAAATATTATTGACTATTTTACAACCTGCCCCTTAACCTTTCAGTTGCTTTACAGAAAGCCTAAAGTCTCTTTCCTATCTTGGGATACAGAGTTAAACAGAACATAAGTAAAACCACACCCAATATTATGTAAGCCTCATGAGGGTAGGAGCTTTATTCATATTCGTTTATTTACTTAGCCTATTTTGTTCATTAGTAAGTTTAAATTCCTTAGTGCCCATAACAGACTCTGGCACTTGGACGCTGTTTCCCAATCATTCTTCTGAGAAGACATAAATGAAATAGAAAATGCAAAAAATGTGCATAAAGAATTACACAAAGCACCCTAGTGAATTCCAGCTCCGATACAGAGCAGCGATTTCTATAACTGTTGAACGTCAGTGTAACCCAAGGAGCTTCTTAATGGTCATTCCTAGGCTCTCATCCAGAAATCCAACATCACTCACTTGTAATCACAACTCCTGATGGCCCAATATGATTTGCTCCACCTTCAGACACAGGCTGGTTTTCCTAAGTTCTCCAGGAAGTCCTATAGCTGAACAGGACCTGTGTGCACAACCTAACCCTTCACTTCTGCTGATAGATTTCCATATCTTTCTTACTCAGACAAGTGAGGATGTGGTAAAACAACTCCATGCAAAGGTTGCTTCTGTTGAGGATGCAGTGAGATGAGCTAGACAAGGACAACCAATATTTTGGCCCTAACCCTTCAAGGTCAGTGAGGACTCAGGACAGAAGAGAACCTGTGCTATAACATCCTATAACTCAGTGGTTTCCCAAATTTTGTGTTCAAGGAGATTATGGGACCTCAGAGGAAAGGAATAAATGAAGTATTTATAGTGTGTCTAGGGAAAGTCACCTAGAGAGAGGACATTCTCTCAGGCTTTTACAGAGAGTAAACTGGTTAAGCAATGGCCATGACTCATCCAGATGGCTAACACTGATAACAGTTCTACAAAGCACTATACATGGTTTCACAGTAAATCCTGAGGGGATTTGACTGACCTTGGGAGATACAAAAGTTCCATGTTTTGTTATGCAGGTCTTGCTTTAACTTGCCCTTAATCACCCAGCAGAAAAGTTCAACCACAAGGCATACAATGTAAAGCTAGATTAGTATGCTGAGCTGTAAAATGCTTAAATCAATAGCTTCTGACATTGCCAGTTCTGCCAATAACCCACTGTGATTATGGAATACTGGACTATGTATACAACCACTTTCTCTTAGTTCAATGAGAAGAAATTTTTTGTACCAACAATGAATAGAAAAATTATCATGTCTACTAAATCATGTGCTGTGTATAACTACAACAAGGACAAAAATATGCATTGTATCAATTATTGGGAATGTACTACTAACATATTTTGAACATGTCACATTATTATTTCTTATTAAAAGTAATTAAAGAAAAGAAAGAAAAAATTTCCCCATTGAAAAGAAAAAAAGAAAGCAGGCACTGTGACGCTGAGGAAGCAGGAATTTGAATTCAGCCTCAGTTACTTACTAGCAGAGTTGTTGGGCTAATTAGCATCTCTAAGAGTCTCTGTATTCTCTTAAACAAGCTGAATGATAGCATTTGGCCAGGATTGCTGTTGGGAGGATTAAAGAAGCTAATGTGCACAACATACACTTGTGTGTGTTCGTGTATGTGTGCATGCATGCGCACACCACCAGCCACACACCTTTACCCTGTAGTTTTCCAGTCAGAGAATGAGATCCTAGCAATCTCAGCACACTCATAAGTGAAAAAAAACCAGACCTGGGTGTGCACACATCGAATTGTCTCCCTGGTGCAAGAAGCTGAAAGAATGACTAGGAGCTGAGAGGTGCAGTGGGTACTGTGAAAGGCAAAGAAGCCGACCAAAGGGAAGGAGCAAGTGGGATGAGGTAAAGGAGAAAAGAAAGAAGGAAGGAAAAAGAGCTACACGCACATGCACACACACACACAGAGGATAGTGTGGGTAATTGCACTGCGTGTGTCTGCTGCTGTTTTGAAAGAAGCAGTTAAGGCTTAAATTTTTTCTTTCCTTTTTAAGTGTTTATCATTTTGAGCAGTTTTGTGTGCCTCTATCTGGTCATCAGAACGCCTAAGTCAGGGACAACCATACACAGCATAACAACCATCATTGAATTGCTATCAGTTTGTTTAGTAAAATTCTGTATCGTTTTTACTTTTTTTTATATTCTCTTTAAAACAAAAATGGTCTTAGGATAATGTCTTCTCACTGCTCCTTAGAGCAGCCATCTCCTCAGCCTCCTGATGCAGATGGTCCCATGATCTGGGCCTGAGAATCTCTGAGGACAGTGCCTCAGCACCTCACTTGTGTCTGGTTAGATCCCGTTACTAGAAAGTGCTTCCTTGGGGTGCATAAAAATGCACCCCTTTCACCTCCGCCTCTGGCCATCTTCCCTGGAGCCCTGAAGAATGGGACAAATTCGCTTCCTGCCTCGCAGTTGTTCCAGATAACCAAGCTCTCACTGGACTGTCACAGCCTGGTCGTACATCATCCACAAGGTCTTATGTCTTGCTTGACAGAATTCTCTCACTGTGATATCTTGCTTTGCACCTAGATGTGGCGCAGGATACCAGAGTCACAAGTACAAACATCCTTAAAGCCCAAGAATGCAATGTACACAAGCACAATCAACTAAGAACTGTGACAAGGTAAGGACTTCATGACTAGGGAGAGGAAGCCACCACTCAGGTCAAGTCAACTTTCTCACAGTGAAAGCTGGCCTCATGTTCTCAAATGTAGACTTTCTAATTAGCACTCCAATCCCACTCTTTTAATGCAAAAATCACCTCATTAAAATAACGGGTGCATGCACAAGCCAGTGAGATGCAAGAGCCCCACTCCTGTCGTATAAATTGGTGCCTATGCCGACACCTTGCTTCTGATGATGTTCTGGGGGCCACAGAAGATGCTATCACACGGAGAAGATGGGCTCAGGAGTAGAAAATATAATTTTGCATTATTTTGCACTATTTTGTGACTCTGCTATATTTCAAAATAAAATATAAAGATAAAAGTATTCAATTTTTAAATGCTAGCAAACTCATTCAACCAGAAAGCGTACATGCCATTACAGCTGAATCAAAATTTATTTTGGCCAACCTTTGCAACTTCTTAGCTTCGCATAAAGTGTATGAATCTTTGCACCATGGTATCCAATAGTGGGCGTGAACTCGGGACCCAGGATACACATTCTGTCTGAACATTTACAGCCATCATGACTAAGGTTGTCTCTCAGTGGGTGAGCACTCTGTAGATGTCTTGGGAAGTCTCCTGCCAGGCCCTCCAGCTGTCTCTCCTACTTCTCCCCAAGCCAGGCCTTCTGGAACTGTCTGCTGAGATGGACTGGTAGACTTAGAAGTGCCGGACCACCTTCTTGTGCGGCTCAGGTAGGCTAGCAGCCCTGCACAGAGGGGACGCCTGGCTGCTTCACAGAGCTCAGCTTCTCATTAGATAAAAACACACATCAAATTCAGACCTAAGTCACGCACCTGCCCCAACCGTGCCCCTTCCCTCAGCCCCTCTTCGCTATACTACTCTAAGCAGAACGAGGAAAGGCAGACTCAGCACGTGACAGGTGTCAGTGTGTCTCCTGGACTAAAATAGACGACAAAGGCCAAGAAGAATGTGGCAGGCGAGAATGGGCCTTGGGGCACGTGAACCTTAGCCTTGGCCCCTGCACAACCATGCTGATCATGCCTGGGCTCAGAAGAGACACGGGAGAAGCAGGGGCGGCTTCTGGACCACACAGGGCTGGAGACTTGCAGCACCTGGGCTCTGCCATCTACTCCAGCAAGGTCAAGAGGTTTTGGTGGAGAAAATGAGACACAAGTACAGCATTCAGCAGAACCTTTTCTCTTACATGTCAGAAGCAAAGCAGTAGAGGCAGTAGAGAAAGAGGAGGAGGAAAGAAGGAAGAAAGTGGGGAAAAAAATAATGCAGACAGATTTCACTCTACAAATATTACTGAAATACGATCTTTGGGTCAAGCACTAGGTAAGACACTGAGGTGTGATGCCACTGAGGCAAATTAAACCCGTAGCATATGCAGTTGGGAGAAGTGCCTGAAAGACAAACAAAGGAAAGTTCTGTGAGGGCGGGCAAGATGGCTCAGCAGACGAAGTGCCTGCCTGGGCAAGTGCAGGGGCCAGGGTTCCATCCCCCATCCCGCATGCCACACTGACCCTGCCCCTGGGGTACACTGAGTTGGATACCAAGTTGGGTGTAGTGGCGCACACCTGTCATCCCAGTGCTGGGAAGGCTGAAAACAGGAGACTCAGAGTGAGTCTAAGCTGTGTAATGAGACTCTGTACAAAAGAAGAGGAGGAGGGGAGGAAGGAAGGAAGGAAGGAAGGAAGGAAGGAAGGAAGGAAGGAAGGGTGAGCTTCTATCAGATGGTCGGGGAGGACCTTTCTCAGCGGGTGATCTTGAGGACCGGATGTGCACAAATCAAGGAGTGAGCTGGGCATAGACCTGGGGCTGGAGATGTCCAAGCGGAGCAAGCGGCCAGGGGCTGCGGCCGGGAGGTTGCGCTGTGCTGCAGGAGTGGTCCCGGCACAGCGCGGTGCAGAGTGGGAGAGGTAGAAAGTGGCGGGAGAAACGTGTGGCGGGGGTTGGATGCAAGAGTGCGAGGTTACTCTGCAGCCTGGTAAAGGGAAGTGGTTGTGGGACATCCAGACCAGAGGGACGCGCTGTCACCACCCGGGCACCACGTGGGGCAGAGAGGCACAGAGACAGGACGGGTGCTGCCGCAGTAGTCCAGAGGGGCGAGCAGAAGCCACCCCTCCCACCTCATTAATACCCTAAACCGAGCCAAGCACGCACAGGGCATTTCTTTAGGAAACTTGCCTACCTCCACCTTCCTTACACCTGCCCAAGGGGTAAGACATCACCTCATTTCCTACTGGGGAAGGCAGGCAGGTGGCTCACACCGAACCGTGCACGCAGAAGGATCCTAAGGGAGTCAGGCACGGCTCGGACGGCTGCGTCCCCATCGCCCTCTTACGCACAAGGCGCGGCCTGCCTTCCCTGCCTCCCCGGCTCCCCAGAGCCATGAGGATGATTCGCACCCTAGTTCATGCATCCAGCTGACCGCAAGTGTGGACCGCAAAGGGTGCTGCTCATCACGAGGATCCGAGCCTCGAGGGAACGCCCACGCCCACGGCAGGCTTGCGGGGGGCACGGACGCGTCGCCGTGCCGCGCCCTGTGCTATCAGCTCGCACTGCATCATGGTCCGCCACAGCTGCGTAGTGGTAACACTAGGGAAAATGAGGCGAAACGGTATCACACTCTCGCTCTTTATCCTGTCTTTGCAGTTCTTTTGTACATTGTCACTTAACTTCCGATAAAGGAATTAATAATGCTAGCAGGCAAAATAAAAATTAAAAAAAAAGCAGAATAGCTTCCCACAAGCCCCAAGTCTGGCTTGCTCCCCTGCCACTGTCGTTAGGGTCTGTCTCACCCCCCTTAGCTCTCAGAGCTTTGGGCCAGCCGTTGGCAGCTCTGGAGCAGACATCTGCCAGTGTCTGAGGGTAGATGACGCCACAGCCAGGCTTGCAAACAGCTCCCTCCAGTCACCCTGCTTCCCCACAGGTCTGGTGCCGCTGTCTCAGCACGGCGGTTGAAGGATTTGATCATCAGGCACATTGCGGAGCTCACTCCACCCGTCCAAGTAACTGTCTGGATGAGAACCCTGAGCCTGCAGGCTGCGTGGGGCCGCGTGGGGCCGCGTGGGGCCTCGTGGGGCTGCGTGGGGCCGCATGGGGCTGTCCTCCCGGGGAACTCGGGCCGGCCGCAGGCAGTGCCGGCGCACATCTCCACGTCTTGAATTAACAGCAGTTTGGAAACCTCCCTAATTAGTTACGACGCTTCACGAGGTGTCATTTTATTTTATTTTATTTATGAGCCAAATAACATATTGCTGCTTAAGTTTCCAGAAGACAGGGAGCTATAAATAAAATTATGGTTTACTTGAAGTCTATCACACAGTTACAGCAAGTTCAGAAGTGAGTTTTAATTTGACTAATGAGATGAAACTCGCTCTGCAGAGTGTGTGCAGGCTGGGAGTAGGGCGATCGCTCCGTCACTCAAAGAGTAGAAGTTTGCAAGAGGCCGGGGAGAGTAGGCAGCCTAGGCACAATGAGAAAATCAGATCTAGCTGCACAGTGCAGGACGCCCATGGGGGCTCCAAGCCAATGCGGCTTGGAGCTGTGTCTGGTGCCTCGCCCTGGAGTGCACGGCGTGTACCTTCCTCTCTCTGGGCCTTGGTTTCTGCCTATATCCAGTGAAGAAGAAGATGCCTATGTTTCTCTGGAAGGTTGTTGTAAATGCCAAAGCATTTTGCACAGGTGAAAAGAGCTTATACTGAAATCTGGCGGTATTCGCTACAACATGGTTAAGGGGTGAAAGGGTTCCATGCTGTGATAGGGGTGATAAAGGGGTGGCTAAAGGGTTATATTCAGAAGTCTGGAGTGTGAATTAGAATTATTCCTTCTGTATCCACTTAGGCAAATTACTAACCTTTGTGTCTCACTCCTTTCCCTTGTTGAAACCTATACGGGTCACACAGGCTCCCAAGGAGAGATGAATAGATGACTAAGAAAATGTGGCGTAGATGGGTGCCGAAGTGTTACTCATCATAAGGAAGAATGAGGTCCTATCATGCATAGCAATGTGGGTGGGACCAGAGAACACTGTATCAAATAAAATAAAACAGATATGGACTGATACATACAGAAAACCCTCTCACACAGGTGGCAGCTAAAACAGGTGAACCTAAACAGTAGTTCACAGAAGCTGGAAAGAATGCAGAGAAATGGGGACCATGACTGACTGGATTTGGTCAGCACACTCTAGGGATGTGAGGAGATGTCACGCCGAATGCCATCAGCATGCCCAGCTGACAGGTGCTCATCCAAAGAAAAAACTAATGAAACAGGGCAGAGGTGTCACTCAGTGGTGGGCCACTCACCTCACAAACTTCAGAGTCTTGAGTTCAATTCCTACCATTATGAATAACAAAAATAAATTAATCAAAGTTGCAGAGGCTTGTTGAGTAGACAGATATACAAAATAAAGATAAGTTAAAAACTACAGTGGCTTTCTGAAAAGCCTACTGCATTCAGATTGCTTAAACCTTGCGAAGAACATGGCCAGTTCTTCCGAAGTTGTGTCCATAATTTATATCCTCAGCAGCAAGGAGACCTTAGATAGTGCCATGGATTCATGGCCCACGTGGGTGTCACCACGGAGTAGGCGTCTGCAAAGGATCACAGTGCCCACACAGTCCTACAGCATAGCTAGAGTCCTGAAAGTTAAGAGAAGGGGTACAATTAGGGGAAAGAGTTGGCAACATAATACCAGTGATTAGTAGCAATGATTCCCAACTGGGTGTGGTGGTGCACACCTGTGATTCCAGACTCAGGAGGCTGAGGTGAGAGGACTGTTGTGAGTTGGAGACCAGCCTGGGCTACAAAGTGGGCTGAGGCCAGCCTGAGCTGCATAGCGAGACCCTGTCTCAAAAAAAAAAAAAAGACCATGATTTCTACACAAAATTTGTAGGAGGCACAGCCCTCGTCTGGGAGGAGCTCTGAGATCCGAGGGCCTAAATTCAAACCCACTCTTCTCCACACCAGCCGTGGGGTCTGGGCCCAATTTTTCCTGATCTCCAATAAAGTTGTGGGAATGAAATAAACTTCAAGTGCTTAGCACACTGCCAGCCTTCCCATGAGCACATGGTCTAAGGCAGCTATTATTGGGAATAGTTGCACTGTGATGGTACCAAGCATATGAAAGACCCAGCACTCATGGGGCACCGGAGAAATGAGAGCTCTCGCTAGGGCTAACCCAGCCCCGGGATGATGAGCTCCCAGGAGCCTCCGCTCTCTCCCTCCTGACGTCAGGGAAACGCTGCCAACAGCTATGCAGATGTTACTCTCGTGCTCCGTAATCTCAATAGCACAGCACCGAGTGGACAGTGCTGAGGCGGAGGCAGCCATGCGGGAAGTCCGCATTTGGTCCTCGGCTCCTGGCAGATGTGGCGAGAGCCGCAAGAGCCCCAGTTAGCTTCCCGCCGTCTGAGCAATTTCAGGCCACTAGGCCTGTGAGCACCTTCTCCTAGCCAATCAACCTCTACTCCACCATGACACTGTTTGTTTTAAAGTCTCATTTTAGCTAATTCATATGGAATTAAAATGATTGCAAAGTGCGTCTTACCACTGCAGAGGGCCCACAGAGCAGAAGGAGTTTTTGCTGAGAGTCAAGTCCCAGCTGCAGCCTTAGGACACCCTTCTGCACACCAGGGCTAAGGCCTGAGTCACGTTGCTGCCACTTAGAGGGACATCTAAGTCACCTGCAAAGCCCCCAGCACTGGAAGTGTAGAAGGAAAATGCCTTTCTTATAGCTAACCTAAGTCTTTCATGATGCAGATGGAATCCATCTCTCCTGCAGGGATGGGAACCTCCGAGCTCAGCTTGCACTTCGCAGGGCACAGTAGAGGCAAAAGCACCACCGCCAGCAGCACAGCTTAGACCCCTCGCCTGCATCCTCGACTGGCTGTCCTGTAGCCTCCCTACAGACAACAGGTGTCCTCAGGCTCCAGGGGAAATGTCTACGCATGCATGGCAGAAGGAGCTCACCCTGCATGCACACAGTAGGCTCGCTGAACAAGTTTCCTGTCTCTTCTCGTGCACTGTAGTCTGGCTGGCCAGTGCCATTTAGTTACAGAGCATCTATCCCGGGACAGGTACTGCTTCCCGATGCCTGGGGCACCAGCAATGAAACAAAGAAGACGTGAAACCAGCAACAGCAAGTCTCTGCCCTCATGGAATTTACCCTCTAGAGAAAATGTCAAGGAGGATGACATTGACGATAAGTCCTCTCGAGAGGAAAAGGTAGAGGGAGGGGAGACACTATAGACAAGGTGGCCAGGTTCACTTGCCTGGGGAGGCTATATTGTTCATTAAACTGGTGGCAGAGGCCAGAATAGGGAGGCAATAAGCACATATGTCACAGAGGAGAGCCGAGGTCAGTGGAACCAGTGTGCACTCTTGAGAACAAGAGGACTGTCACAGGCTGGACCTCAGGGAGCAAGTGGGAGAGAGCTGGGAGGAGGTGTTGACCATGGGCTGATTCCATGGCCCTGAGGGTCGTAGGAAGAGTTCAGATTGGCTAAATGAGATGCAGAATGAGACGCAGTAGCTGGGGGCTTGCAAACAGGCGATGCTCATTTTTACAGGATAATTAGGGCTGCTACATGGAAAATCAAAGGATTGCTTATGTGTTTGTTTGCTTGCTTGCAGGGGGTCCTGAAAGGATTTATGGGGAGCAGAGAAGCCAGTGAGACACCCCACTCAGCAAGCCGGGCAAAGATGATACTGGCCTGGACCAGGGAGACAGCTAGAAGGGGCAGCTGGGCCCTGCTTTCCTGGAACTTTGTATTTCTGAATCTTTCTACTCGCTAAGAGTTCAGTAAATGCCCATGGCACTAC
>PVKN010018175.1:0-16960 GCA_004027915.1 Capromys pilorides
AGGATGAACACTTCATGTCATTACTTAGATCTCATAATAGTATTATAGGGCTGGGGAAATAGCTCAGTAGAATAAGCACTTGCCTGGCAAGTGCAAGGTCCTGAGTTGAATCCCCAATACCAAAAAAAAAAAAAAAAAATTATTATAACATAAGTATTTCTACCCATTTCTGGGAGAAAACTCTCAGAGTAATTAAGTGATATGCCCAGGTTTGTGTATTTACTCAGTGGTACAAAACAGATCTGAATCCAGCCAGGTCAATGACTCTTGTCCCCCTGCCAGTGCACAGTGTCTAAGGCCCCTCCCAATATCTTCACTACTACCCAGATCCCTCACATTTACAAACTTCTTTTCACTACACTACGATCTTTCTCAACTCTGCTAAGCAGTACTGAGAAAAGATTTATTTTTCTGGAGGGTAAGGGAAGACAGTGTCTCCTATACATTCCAGGCTGGCCTTGAACTCAGGATCCTCCTGTTTCAGCTTTCCCAGTGCTGGAGTTACAGGCATGTACCACCTTGTCCAGTGAGAAAAAAAAAAAAAAAAATTAAATCACTGTCCTTCAGTGAGAAATGCAGTTTATACACTCAATATATTACATACTGAACATATATCCACTACATTACACTATAAAATCATAACAAAGTTACAGTAACAAAAATTTAAAGAAAAAATGCTGGTAAATGATTTAGAATTTCTTAAACACATAGGTTTAAAGATTATCTCACTTCAACTGAGTTTCCAAGAAACATTCAAAATATTAGGCTATGCTTATAACCTAACAATTATTTTCCTCTTTCTCTCCATCTACAGAGCAGGAAAAAAAGATGAAATTTCCTGATTCAATTCTTCAACAATATCTAACTTTGGCAGAGACTGAGTCTTTCCAAAGTAAATAGGTAGCCTTGTCTACAGACCCAGTGCACCTCAGGATCCTATGTCCTCCCTGCTGTGGTTACAAGGACATGCAGTCAGCCCTCAGTGGCTTCGCAGACTTCTCATATGACCTCTACAAAAACTTCACAACAGCTTGAGACTTCAGTAGCTCATGCTAAGCCATATCAATAATCATGCTGCTTACAGGAAGTTTAATTCCCTTCATTTCCATCATATCAAATCTTTCAGAGGTTAAAAAAAAATTAGTAAGTGCTTACAATCCAGAGCACCTATCCTCAAGCTTCAACAATGTTGGGGATTTTTGTTGTTGGTGATGGTGGTGGGTTTTTTTTTTTTAATGAATTTTGTACAGCGTCCACAGGGTCTCACTATACAGATCAGACTCATGATCCTCTTGTTTTCAGCCTCCCAAGTGCTGGGATTACAGGCATATGACATCATGACTCATCTCAATCTCTGTCTCAGGGTGCATGCGCAAGGTGGTGGGGGGCTGACAACCGCACAGTACGCTGGGAAGCAATGGTTTTATAATATTTAAATTTATTTCAATGGTTTTATAATACCACCTTTATAATTTCTTTTGACTCAGAATAAGCCAAACAATAATTTATTGTATATTTTAATTTTTGATTATCTATTTTACACACACAGTATCTTTTTTCATATAACTAAAGATGTATATTTAAAAATTTGGTTTCTTTCAAATCAGAATGTGTCTTCCTACATCCAAAAAAGTGTTAGATATATCTGTAGTTCATAAAAAGCTTGTCAATCATTCATATAATTCCAGAACTACGTGCATATTTATTACCACATTCATTTTAAAACAAATATTGTGAAAGACTACCCATAGTGTAAGAAATGTCACCAAAATGCTAAAATAACCTGTAAACATCAATTCTTAATGGTAGGTTTCTTGTCTATCATTAAAATAAATAACAGCTTCTTGTCTGCTTTCAATTTTGCTGAATGCCACCCACTTGTAACTTAACTATAATGATTCAAAATATTATTTCTTTTGCCTGTGATTTTTCAATTTTTCCCCCAATTCCTCCAAGTCATGATCTATTTGAAAAACTCAATGTAAGAATTATTTACAAACCTCCATCCATCCTTCTGGAGATAACTGAAGGCTCCATCAACAACACTGGCAAAGAACTGCCCTCCTGTGATGAACAGAGTGTTAATGGTGACTAATCGGCCTCTTAAGTTAGGTGGTGAGACTTCTGCAATGTAGACTGGCACTGTCATAGAAGCAATGCCTAGGAGGAAACAGAAGTGAAGAGGACACAGTTACTCAAGATTTCTACTGCTGCTGTAAGTATTAGCTCAGTCAAAAACAGACATAAATATATGGACTTGGTTTCCTACTTTAAAAAAAAGATTACCACATATTTAATGCTTTTAATATATAACTAATCTGAGGTTACTGCAGATGACTATGTGAGATACCAGTACTATTTTTTATATTACTTGAAAGCCTAGTAAATGTACCTCTACAGGCTGAAGATAACTTCACAATGCTTAACTGCGTTGTGGATTTTTCCTCTTCTCTCCTCTCCTCTCCTCTTTTTTCTTTTTCATTCTCTCTCTCTCTCTCTCTCTCTCTCTCTCTCTCTCTCTCTCTCTTTCTCTTTCTCTCTCCCTCCCTCCCTCCCTCATTCCCCCCACAGGATCTCACTAAGTCAGTAAGTTGCAGGCTGGGCAGGGCAAGCAGTCTCTCAGACTACTGGATTTTAGGTATGTGCTACCACACCCAGCTATGATTATTTAAAAACTAAAAATACAAAAATGCTCTTCTGAAGACTATAATTACAGAAATATTTTTAGGCTATATGGAAATGTAATCAGACAACGACAAGAATAAAAAAGTTATCCCAGAATACATATTAACTATTCAATGTCATAATTTCCAGAAGATAAATCAGGACTTTATATTATCAGTTTAGTAGTAAAAAATCCTATTTGAGTCACTCTATTGAGTTGACTAGGTATATATTTCAGGAATAGCCTAAATCAAACAAACATTGTATTAGGGAATTAATATAGATGATCTTAGACCAAAAACAAAACAAAAAACAGTTTTGTGACCTAAGTGTTCTTTTTTTTCTACTTAAATATATAGTAAAATCTGTGGTAGTAGCTCTAACTTCATTAGTCAGTAGAATTAGTCAACTTTTATTTTTAATAAGGAAGCCCTTACCTTACTCATCCCAGATCTGCTAAGTAGAAAACTCAAGAGGTATGAGATGGACTTATCTTTTAGAAATCTTCCAGAAGTGATCTTGATGCTCACCATATTATTTTACAAACTCTAGTTCTATGAGACACTAGGAGATGAACACTGTGCTGTCCAAACCACTGAGCCCAGGTGGGATCCCTCTAAATCTCTACTTAAAGAGTAAAATGAGCTGGCTTGGGTGGTACTTTAACATTAAGTACACAAAAATCAAATACTAACTTATGTGGATTTATTTTTCCATATTGGTCTAGCTGTAGACAAAAATTTAATTGCTTTCTTTAGCTAGAGAGCCTTACTCAGCCAGTTAACCCCAGAATTGAGCATGGGCATTTAGGACGGTGATGTAAGGCAACAGATGCTATCACAAAAGCCTGAGATTTTACTTGTCATGAAACAGAGGCATGGGCTTGGGCCCTGTAATGCTTGTTACACTTAGTAAATGTAACCCATAATGGCAAAAGAGGAAAACTGAGGAACCTTAAAAAATCAGGGCCACTGCATTCAGAGATGGAAAGAACTCCAAGAGTTGTGTTCAATTAATGTCCACATGAAATTAACATTGCCACCACTGCTTCCGTTCTGCTCCGTAATTCATATAAACTGATTATCTTCTTCAATGCTCACCACATTTCCAGTACAGGTAGTCCCCATTTCATAGGGAAGCACCTTACCCTGAGCATACAGTATGTTGAAGAATTAGAACTGAAACCTGACAGATTCACACAACCACTCTTAAAAAGAGTTACTATACTAACTAATCATCTGAGGCAGGTAGGACAGTGGATTTCAATTCCAGCCCTCGTTCTGTTTGAATCTTTCTGGGTATCCAGTTCCCCCTCTCTAAAATGGGGAGTATAAAACTCCTTCATAGAGGTACAGAGGATTCAATGAGTCAGCAGAGTAGGGCCTCACATACAGAATACCAGCAAGTATTGAGGCATCTCAACTTTGTCATTTCTTTCAATCCATGTGAGGGGCTGAGCATATTGTGAGTATAAATAAAATAGGGTCTCTGCTCTGAGGAAGGCAAAACATAGTCCTACTTACAAAAACATTCAATCAACATTCAATAAATTCAAAGTAACATATTAAGGGCAACAAAGCCATCCACTGGTTTCTACCTTATAACACTGACAACTGCCACATGAGGACAACTATCAGTAGGTAGCTAGAAAAGGCTGGCAAGACAATCCTGCACAGACAAGCATCCCTTTTTAAAAGTAAGAGAACATGGGGCTCATCAGAGATAAATAGGAAGTGTAAGGCAGAATGTAAGTGGAAGTGAAATGAGAAAAGCAAAGAGACCTTTGGTCATGACAGCCTCATCCATTAAGAGGTGAAGACCTACAAGCACCATGGAGAGGGTGCTTGAGAGAGACTTTCTGTCCTAACAGACCTTGAGGTCCCTGCAAAGGGTGGGAAACAGGAGCCCACAGCAAAGGGAAGAGCTCAGCATGAGGAGTTGAAGAGCCCTAGATAAAAAATTCATACTTCAGATCTCATCAAAAAGAGGGTGGGGCATATCTTAGACAAACAGACCTGCTTGGGACAAAGCCTTGAGGTAAAAAGAAATGTATCCTGTTGAAGAAAAGAGACTGTTTAAGAGGTGGGCACCACCAACCAGACTATACAGAAACCTGGAAGCCCAACTGAGTTTAGTAGCCAAAAGCCTCTGAGTAGTATAAAGGAGCACAATCAGATTTGCATTATTAAAAGGATCACTCTGGTCATAGGATGGAAGGCTGATCACAGAGCAATAATGCAGGGGCAGCAGAGGAGATTGAGAAACTGTAGAGATCTGAGAACTGTATGTTTAGTACTCAAGACTGAGCTGTAACAGATGAGAAATTGTCAAGGCTGAAGTCTGGTAGGAGCAGCTATGAACATGCTGGTTATTTTGTATAAGGACTGGAAATACCAAAGCAGCATCAAGTTTGAATGAAACATAGTAAGCTCAAGTTACAGGCAGATGGAACCAAAGATGCTCTGTGAGATACACAACAGAGCAAGTAGCACTACTCACACATGCACTAGAAGTAGATTACTCAGACATGGCAGCTCCCAGCCTACCTTCTTTCCCTACTCCCCAAAAAAGAGAAACTTCACCAAAATAACTACCTTCTTTCTCCCTCATCCTCAAGAGAGCATTTGGTCTTTGGTGGTCTAGTTCTTGATGTTAGGGGAAAAAGAAAAAAAAAAAAAAAAGACAAGGGAGCCTGTCACAAAGAGATTGTACCCTGCCTGGGGAGAAGAATGATAGGTTTAACTCACTGCTGAGTTATAACCTACATGCTATTCTCTTCTCCAAGACACATAAAAGGAAGTACTGCTTTTCAAGTGATTTCAGTAGCAGACTACATTTTTTAAATGCAACTTCAAACTGCACCTAGACCAGGTAAAGCTTGGATGTTACATAAAATCTAGAGTTCAAAAGGCAGTTCTCTATGTGATATGGCACGCTTGTGCTGGGCATAACTACTCAGAAATGCAGGATGAGAAGAATGCTGCGAACAAAGTCCTGAAAAGTCTAGAGATTAAGGGACAACTTGAAGGTAGAAATGAGAAGGGAGAAGATGAAAAAACATCCACCTTAGCATCAAACATCCTATGTTGTTAAGGCTTTTTTACGCAATCATTTTATATTACTATAAAGAATCATTTACAGGTATTCATGCCAGAGAGATATTATACACAACATTCTCAGAAAGAGAAAGAAATCCACTGTCAGAAAGAGACATGAAGAGGTTTTCAGAAAGTCCCTCATATGAAAAGTGGGCCTCACAGATGTAAGTCACCAAATGGTATTAAGTGCTGCTCAAAGACCATATGTCATGCCTCCAATTAGAACGTGATCATTTGATAATGTCTCAGAAAGCTTTTCTTTAGGCCCTACTACCTTACTGAGTGCACAGTAACTTCTAGGGGCAAGAAGAGTCTTTCCTCTCCCTTGCCCCTACTGCCTACCATGTGACCTCCTGCCACCGGGTAGCACATTCAAGAGCTTAGGCCAATTACACCAGTCTAAAACAGAAAAACAACACCAGTATGAGTGAATATAAAATTTTGAGCTACATAAATTTAAACCCTAAAACAGCTATATGAAATTGGAGAACTAGTAAACTGCACATTTACTCATTCTGATCCAATATGCGGAGGCCCTATTAACTCCACTTGCTGCTAATGAAAACAATTCTTGCAAAACGCAATTTATGGATTTCTAAACATAAAGTCCATTTTTGAAAAACATTACATGTTGAAGTTACATTATCCATATTTCTATTTGGAGAAAATCTGTTCCTACACAAATATCACTGTCCTAATGATAAACAAGTAAGTATTACCACTAAATTTTAAGCTCTGTTTTAAATAACTGCATTTGCATAACTGAGTCCTAGATTTAAATAAACTACAGGAGCATTCAAATGAATGAGCAAGCATTTCCCAGTTATTAATTTAGAAAGAAAGAAAACAGAACAAGGCTCACATCCTTGCTTTGGTTTTTCATTATACAAAGATGATGGTATGAGATCCCCAAAATTAAGAACGGAATTTCAAAAAGGTACATAATTATCAATAAAGTTTGTAAGTCTTTTATAAATAGCTTTTAATTTCCCTATTCCAATCATTAATCAAATGAAAAAAAAATCTAGTGAAGAAACAAACAAGGTTTTCATAGTCCATACTAAACTCATGAATTCAAATCAACATAAGGAATGTGGTTGTTACAAGTTCCTCAGGAGCTTGCTATAATACACGTAGCCATAATAATCTATGGTGGTAGTGTTTCCAATATGGATAGAAAGCTTAAGTTTTTACAAAATAATAAGGTCACGTCAATGAAAGTTCATTATCGTATTTGGCTTCTGGAGTTTCACCAGAAAAAGGCTAATCAGACACCACAGCGCACAGGGTTCATGCCACCAAGCTGATATCCCATCTGAACACCACAGTGTTCCTGAGTATGCAAGTTGGCTTTCAAGAGCTGCTGGAAGCCCTTTTAAAGGCCTGAGTCAGAGGTATAAGTAATTTCATAAACAAATACCATTTAAAAAAAAAAAACCTGTTTCGATGGCTCAACACCCATGAATCACAGTAACCTCTCAACATGATAACCATGCAGGAACTAATTAGCTTCTTAGAAGTGCATAAAGCTACTGCTAATAATAACGCCTTGTGAACAAGGATTATGATGTTCTAATTTCATTCTGCAAAGCATTGCTTTATCATCTCTAAAGAAATAATCTTAATAAAAAGAAGTACAACCTATCTAAGGAAACAGCACCCCTCATGCCAATTATTTTCCTCTGGCTGTCCTGGCCATAGCTGTGTTTGTATTCTTCTGAACAGTCACATGCTGATGGTCACCAGGTTGGTAGTGCAATTTGGAATTCAGTTTCACTTTTTTCTGCAAAGACTTCAGACACTCACAGAAGATGCTGGGCAACTTCAAAGTCAGGCTACGAGAAAGACCTGCCCTGGGGAGTAGCTAGAGAAGTTAATGTTCTACAGCCTGAGAAAATACCTAATGCAGCACTTCAGCAGCCAGTTGGTCAAATCTTATGGCCTCTCCCTTTAGATTACTTATGATTATTCTATCAATCGGCTCCAATTATTTTTAAAATTGGACACATCTTAATACAGACTGTATCACATTTGTTTCTCCAACAAGAGACTACCAGTTTGTCAACAGAATACCCTTCTCACATATCTTCTATACAAGTTGCCAAAATGTCAAGCCCAGGCTCTCGCATAGTGTGTGCACTTACATGTTACTAATTAGTACCATGCAATTCCCAGTGTTTTTTTCACAAGTCTGTAGCTTTCATTCGTTATGCTGTAGCCATTTTTCTTGACTTGAAATTACAGTGGTACCTCAATTTATAAGCTTAATTTGTTTCACAATTTTGGGGAAGATGGCTGCATTTGTTTTTGTGTAGGGAAAATGACCTGGGTCATGTTGTCACCCGATGCAAAGGTTGCCCTGGAAAGCAAAATTCTGCCAACTTGTTTGCAAACAGTGTTTGTCAACCAAGTTACCACTTACTGTATTATGAAGCAACATCTCAAACTTCTAACATTAGTTAGCAGATACTATTAATTCAAATGAGTATAAGACATTACCTTTTAAGCTGCCTGCAAAGCAATTAGGAAACAACACAATCCACAGACCAAAGAAAAGAGCCAAATAACACATATCTCCACAGCCACATATAATAACCTGGACACCAGTTTGGTACTTTTGTAGTACAAAATCACTGTAAAGAAGTGTGTAATATCTCAATATTCTTATACACATTATTAATGTACTCATTTATTTCTTCCTCTACATTTAAGTCTCATAAACAAATTAGAACAGGAAGCCTGTAACTCAGATAACAAATGTTCTTTTTTTTTTTTTTTTTTTTTGCTGGACTGGGGTTCGAACTCACAACCTTGCACTTGCCTGGCAGGCACTTGTGCCACGGAGCTATCTCCCCAGCCCTCAACAAATGTTCTCTTGGAAGAACATCCACGAATTAAACTGAGTTTATACACAAAGAACCAGCACGTCAGAGAAATGGAAAGTGTTCTTGCAGAACACAAATGGTGGAGGACAGCTGAAGAACAGGGAAGAGCCATAGTAGCACATACCTCTAATTCTAGCACTAAGAAATTGAGACAAGGGGGTTACAAATCATAGCCCAACATAGTCAACTGGGCAACATTCTCTTAAAACAATGTGTTTTTCTTCTAAGGGGATGAAGTCATGAAGGCTCTCAATTCAATCTCCAGTAGCACAAGAAACACACACACACACAGAAGGAAAGCAATTCTTGATGAGATGGCAAATGAAATACATAAAAATTTCGTAACAGTTAAGAAGACATAAATACAAAAGCATGATAACTGTATAAAATGCTACACAAGCAGCTGTGTGCTCTTACACTTGACAAATGGAATGCACAAAGGTTAATAAAAAATCAATATGCTTTTCCTGAGGCAGTGAATTCAGCAAGCAGAAACACAAATGGTGCTTTGTCATAGTTAACTCTATGTGACATCTAAAGGCAAATGCTCTAGGGACAACAAACAGTGTGAATCTAAGTAGGGGCTAAAAGGCTGTGAATCACCTGACTGTAGACTATAATTAAGTGTCCATGAAACTAATGTACAGTGAATATGTACAGAATAAGATTAAGAGAAATTTGGCTGAAGAAATACAGGATGGATGGCAAGAACTAGTAAAGGAAATAGTGAAGCAGAAAAATAAAATGACAAGAAATAATAACTACACTCAAGTTTTTCTAAAACTGTTCTTCAATATGAGAAAAATCAAGTATTGGCTAAAAAGCAGAAACAGAGAACCACGAAAAATTAGCATAAAGAAAATGAAATGAAATTACACAAGGAAATGGGTAGGAAAATCAACAATTTAACACCAGAAAATATAAGTAATAACAAAAATAAACACACCAGAAGCAGTAAGTTCAGAAAGCACAGAGCTTGAATCTAAGATTTTTTTAAAGATTTTTTTTTTCAAGTTCTATTAAAAAGGAAAAAGAAACCATTATGAGAAAAACAAATGGGCTCCAGGATAGGAATTAAGAGCTGGATATACCTTGGAAAATTTATAATCTGGAGGGTCAACGAAAATTATTTTTTAATACATAGGACAAGCCTACCCACAAAAGGACAGCTACTACGGATACTTAAGGGAAGAAATGTCCTGACCCAAGTATTTTGTACCCTGCCAAGCTGTCTTGTAGGTGTTAAGTATGTGAAAGCCATTTTCTGAAAGAAAAAAAAAATCTAACATGAATCACTCATGGACTTTTTTTTTAAATGTATTTGGTAAATGGTCTCATGACACAGTTTGTACTTGTAGTGATGCTCCTGTTTCAGCCTTGCATTTAAGATTTTTTAAAAGACCTTAAATCTCTAAAAAAGATTTTTAAGAAAAGATTACATTCCCATCTGGAATGTAAAGATTCCAGTTTGAGATTACAGGTATGTGTCACCATGCCTAGTCTTGAGGGCCAGCTAGGCTGGGCTCAGGTCTAGCACGGCATGTGATGCCAGGGATCGAACTCTGGTCCCTTTGTTTGCCTAAGCAGGTGACTAGTCCGCTGAGCTATCTCACCGGCCCCTATGTTTTAAGTAACCTCTAAACCAATCCTACATGAAGGATGATTGTCAAGAGAGGGACGTTTTAGTACAACAGCTCAGAGCATCTTTCTCTCACCTGAGCTGCATCACAGAAATCCAGCTGAGTAAGGACACCATCAAGGACTTATGCATGGGCTTCCCTGATGCTTTCTGTCTTAAATAATACATTTCTTGAGCTACACAGAGAAAATTTCTCAACTTGCCTGATAACCACCTCAAAGCACTAGTTAGCATTTTAAGGCATTTTACTTACTTGGAACACTACACCTAAATACTTATTAAACCAAACTTTCTATTGGTTTTTGGTAATATTCAAAGAGATGTTGCTTCCAAGAAGAACATAATGTCCAATTTAATTATCAAAGATCTCTACGAACTATTTCCTGTGACTTTTAAAACTTTGAATGAATGACCCTTGCCAAAAGGAAAAAAAAATCACCCACCAACACAGCAACACACCAATTCTCTTTCACAATATTTTGTACTATTCTCTTCCCATCTGGGTGTACAAATGTTTCTAATATGTTAAAAAAAAATTAGTAAAATCTTAACAAAATGAAGATTCAGGGGAAGGCTCTTCTGTTTTTTGTTTCCTTGTTTACTGGGGTTTCTTGTGGTAGTGGAGGAGCTGTGCTAGGAAACTAATATTCGGTGTCTCATTTACTGAACATATGTTTCACCACTGAGTTACACTTCCAGCCCCTCCACATGAAATTCTTTTATCCATGTTTAATTGTTTTTAAGCACATGTTTGCACTACCGAATGATTACTTTCATCACAGGGAGTTGGCACACCCACATGACACATCTCAATTCCTTTTTCATCCCTTCCTTCTCTCCTTTCTGCTCTCTCCCTCCTCTCTCATCCCTTTCCCTCCTGCAAAAGGCTCTGCCGTCCCTTTCCCCTATTTCCTCTTACCTATCTTTTATTTTGCTTTTTATTTATATTTTATGTTTTTCATGTAAGAGAAACAATGTGACATATGAGCTTGTGTGTCTATTTCACTTAACATTATGATAATGTAAACCATTAGAACCATTGTGGAAATCAGTATGGAGATGCCTCAAAAAACTAAAAATAGAAATTCCATTCAACTGAACAATTACTTTTTTAAGTATCATCACAAAAGAGTTAACAACATCATATAATAGTAACACATACAGGCCCATATTTATAATAGTATAATTCATACGAACTTAATCTTAGAAGTGGCCTATATGCATGTCAAGAGTTGAATGGATAGAAAACATGGCGTTTATACTCAACTAAGTACAGTGCTACTGTAAAGGATAAACAATTATTTTTTAAGACAATGGACGTACCACAACACACACACACACACACACACACACACACGTTTCTTGTTTGTTTGTTTTTCACATTATTCAAATAGAAATGGAAAAGTCTGTTAAATCATAGTGACAAGAATTAGAAACTACCATCCTAAAATGAAATAAGTGTGTGTTTTCAAGGTGTCCAAAATTCTGAATTATTTGTCATTACTAAAGCTGGAGGGCCGGGGAGATGCTCAATGGTCTAAATGCCTGCCTGGCAAGCCCAAGGACCCCGGTTCAATCCCCAGTACCGCATGCCACGCTGGCTCCAGAATTCCAAACAGAGACGTGCCAGCCAATGAAACCAGGTATGATGATACACACCTGTAATCTCAGCACTGGGGAAGCTGAGACAGGAGGATCATAATGAGTCTGAGATGCAATGAGACCTCATACCAAACAAATAAAGATTTAAGAAAATAAAAAAAGAATAAAGCTGGATCTGCCCAGGGGAAATGGCACATACCTCTAATTGCAGCACTCTGGAGGCTGAAGCAAGAAGATTGCCCAGAGTTTCAGATTACACAGGGAATTGAAGGCTAGTCTGAACTATCGTTTGAACTACACAGCAAGGCCTTATCTCAAAAAAAAAAACAAAAAAAAACAAAACAAAACAAAACTAAAACTAAAACAAGCTGGAGCTCACTAATGATAAAAAAGGAACAGAGTAAAAGAGAAAAGGTTATCAGTTTATCTCCACCAAGCAGCCAAAATTATATTGTTCAGTTTTAAGTATCTCTATGGTTTAATTTTAATTAAGAATATAACTCTTTCTCTCATTTTTTTGTACTTTTCAATTTTATAGCACATTTTTACATAGCCATAATATTCAGCATACACAATTTGTATGTGCACATGATATACCTTGCATCCACTTTCTTCCCACTCCTCTCCCCTCCCTTCAACCTCTCTTGCCCTCCTTATTAACAAGTGTCTATAAAAGTCCTTGTATTTTTTTTTTCTTGTCCCTTCTTTCATTTCCTCCTCCTCTATTTTCTTCACATTTGTATATTTTTTCTCTTTCCCAATGTCTATTATATATTTAGATAGACAGCTATTTTGGTCTTTATTTATACTTTTAATTTCTCACTCCTGAGAAACAAGTTAGTATTTAAACATGTGTCCAATATATGGACTGGCTGGCATGATGGCTTACACCTATAATCCAGCATTTAGAAGGCTGAAACAAGAGAAGAGAATTGACTGCCACTACCTCAATGACAGATTGAGTTCAAGGCCTGCCTGCACTACATTGTAAGAACATTTCAAAAAATTAAAAAAAAAAAAGGGGGGGGTGGGAGGTATGGTGTCAAGATGCTTTCATTTACCTAGAAATATCTCAGGCTTATCATTTTTATGGTAGAATAGTACTCCACTGCATAAATAACCATACCTTAATCTCTCATTGGTTAAACAGCTGGATTGTTTCTAAGATTTAGCTATTGCAAACTGCACCACTATAAAAATAGGCATGCATGTATCACTGTAGTATGATGTTTTTTATGTTTTGAGGAAGATATAAATATGAGAAACAGCTGGATCCAATAGGACCTGTAGTCCTAGTTTTCTGAGCAATCTCCACATTGAATGGTTCCACCAGTCTATACTTCCATCAACAGTAGAGAATTCCTTTTCCCCACAGCCTAAACAATATTTGTTATTAGTTAATGTCTAGATAATAGACATTTGTTCTGGAGTGAGATGGAATTTGCACTGTTTTAAGTCAAACAAGTGATGTTCAGCATTTTCCATGTATTAATTTGCCATTTCAAGTTCTTCATCTAAGAAGAGTCTATTCATTTCAGATCCAGTTTTGGATTGAGTCTTTAAATTCGGGAGCTTTAACTTTGAGTTCTTAGTACTTTGGCCAAGAAACAGCTGGAACCCCCCTCCCCCTCCCCTCCATGGATCCTCTCTTCACAGTCCTTAGTTTCTTTTGCTATGCAAAACCTTCTCAAGAAGATGGCATGCCAGCCCACCCCCACGAGGGGGCACTGAGGTGATTGAGACTGGGCATGATGACGCGTGCCTGTAATCCCAGCACTTGAGAGGTTAAAAACAGGAGAATCATTACAAGTCTGATCTACATAGTGAGAACCTGTACTGTAGACCATGTACTAAATACATAAAAAATAAACAAATAAATAAAAAAATAAAATCAACAAGATGAGATCCTAGTTGGTTCCTTATGATATTTTCTCTGTGACTGGGGTTTTGTTCAACTCTACCTACACCAATGTCTTCCAGTTCTAGGTGACAGGTTTCTAATTACATCTTCTCGACTAACACTTAGTTTGAATTTTTAAATCATCTTGATTTGCCTTTAGTAATTCATGTGTACCTAGAAATCTGCCCAATTTGTCTGTGTTTTCCATCTTAAGAATACAGGTTCCTGAAGTAGGTATCGATGATCTGCATTTCAGCAGGATCTGTTGTGATTTCACCCTTTCCATCCTTACTTGCATGGATTTGAGCCTTTTCTTTTTTGTATACAGTTTGCTAAAGATTTGTCAATTTTACTCACTTCTGAAGAATCAACTCTGATTCCTTGATTCTCTGTACTGTTTTCTTAGTCTCCACTAGATTAGTTTTTGTTCTGATCTTTACAATTTCCTTCCTTATATGAGCTTTGGGCTTCACTTGCTCTTTTTCTAGAAGCTCAAGGTTCAACATTAGGTTGCTAATTTGAGCTTGCTCTGTTTTCCTGATCTGGGAATTCACTGCGATAAATCTGCCTCATAGGACTGCTTTCACTGCATCCCATAAATTCTGTTATGTTGTACTGGCATTACTGTTTAATTTTAGAAACTATTTCATTTCTTCTTTAATTTCATCTGCAACAACCCAGATGAAATTGTTCAGGAGGGTACCATCTAATTTCCATGTGTTTATTAAGTTCTTACAGTTTCTTTTGCCATGGACTTCCAACTTCATTGCCCTATGGTCTGACACTACAGATTAAATAATTTCAATTCCTTGACATTTATTTAATCAAGTTCTATGAGCTAGTATGTCAGCCACTTTGGAGAAAGACCTTTCTAAGGCTGAGAAAATTTGTTGTTATGTTCTGCAGTGGAATACTCTGCATACATGTACTAAAAACTTTTGTTCAAAAATTTGGTTCAGTTCTATTTCTTTGTGGACTTTTTTTGTCTAGTTGATCAGTCTGTGACAATGAGTAATTGATGTATCCAATTACAATGGTGTTAGTGCTTGATTTTCGTGTCCATTAATTTTTTTTTATATACTCAGTGCACTGGCACTTGGGGCATATATATATTTATGATCATCTCTTCCTCTTGCATTGTTCCCTTAACAAGGATATAGTGATCTTGATCATTCTTGGCTGGTAATCCATTTCGTTTGCAAATAGAATAGCTACCTTTTAGTTTTTTTCAAATTCCTATCATGTGGAATACGGTCTTCTATCCTTGAACCTTCAGTCTACGGATTTCTTTTTTTAGCTAAGTATGTTTCTTGTATGTAGCATATTGTTGGGTCTAGATTTTAGGCCCATTCAGCCAATCTGTTTTCTGAACTGCTACACTGAGCCCAATAACATTGGCAGTTGTAGCTAACATATATCAACAATTTTCTCATGTTATCTTCATGTTGTTGGTTTCCCTTTTTTTTTCTCCTCTGTTTAATTGCTTGTCTTACTTGCTGGATTCATTCTAGCAAGGCTGTAGACCTTGTTATCTCTTGCTAGAATGTCCTTCAGAATACTTTGGCATGCTGGCTTGCTTGACATGCATTTCCTCAGATGTTCTTTTTCCTAGAAGTAACTTACTTCTCTATCAATTTTGAATCAGTGTGTGGGGCACACCAATCTGGGTTGGAGGTTGTTTTCTTTCCGGGTATGAAATACTTCACTCCAAGCTCTCCTTGACTTGAACATTTGTATTGAGGAGTCCGCTGTAATTCTGATGGGCTTTCCTTCATAGGCGATTTGTTTCTTGTAAAAGCACTTAATGTTTTGGCTTTGAGTTGAATTTCTAGAATCCTAACTATAAATATGGCTTGCTGTAGACTTTTAAAATCATGACTAATTCACATAATACAAAAAAATAAATTAATAAAATATGACTAATTGTCATTCTCACTTATTTTTATGTCAAATTCTTTTTCCATACCCATACTTGGGAAGTTTTCTGCCATTACATCTATGAAGTATTTTTATGTCATGTGGACCATCTCATGCATTTTCATCAACTCTAGTCAATCTCCTGTCATTCTTTGTATCATCTAGCAGCTGTTGGATTGATTTGTGTGTGTGGTTCCTTGCTATTTTTAAGAAATCTTTCTTTTCCTGATCACTAACCACAATCCTGTCCCCTACATCTTATATTCTGTCTTCACCAAAACTCATTTTGGTGTCTGTACTTTCAATTGAATTTTTAATTTCTTGGATGTGTGCTTCAATCTGTTCCATGGATTCTTCCCCTTCTCCCCGTGTTGGGCATTCATAGTTTTCATCATTTTCCTAAACTCTTCCATGTTTTTTATTTGCATCTGATCTAGAGTTATTAGCTATGTCTTTCATTATGGTCACTATCTCTATTGTTATCTGAGAAATTATTTCTGATTTTTTTTCTTGAGCCTCATTCATCTGCTTTGTCATTTATGCTGTTACCAGTTAAGAGTCAAGGTAGGTGGTTTTTGAATTGTTCTGCCTAACTGCTCCCATGTTTTGTTTTGTTTTGTTTTGTTTCTTCAGTGAGATGCAAGTCTTGGGTTGCACCTTCCTTAAATTAAGCACCTTGTCCCTTTTGTTGTTATTGTTGGTTAATTCCTGAGCAGATACTTACAAATTGCTTATGGCAAGTATTTTTTGTTTTGTTTTGTTTTTGTATTTATAGCCTTTAGGAAATGAGTACTTGTGAGTGTGTTACAAGATCCTGTTACAAGATCCTTCAGTTTACTGTGAATGAGAAGTTGCTGCCTACTTGGGAAGGGAAGTGACCTGTATACTATGTTATATTACCTTAGGCAATCTCAAACAGGATAACAGGAAAAACAACTAATTAGAAAAATTGTTACCTTTGTTAAAGTAGTACAATTAACAATAATAGCATCAAGCAGCCTAGAAAATTACAAACTGTGGCAGCTATTAATTTGCCGCATTTAATTGTATGAGTTAGATTTGTATTTAACAAAATCTGAAACAAAGCAGAAAAATATAAACAGTATATATGCCTGAGAATGGCAATTTTACCCTTAAGAGAAAATTTAAAGAGAGTAAGTAAGAAAAAAATAAAGAAACAGAAAAAGAGGACAAGATAAGGCTGGAGGGCAAAGGAAGATTATGTAAACTTTAAGAAACCAGTGAAAAATACAGG
>PVKN010018176.1:0-16961 GCA_004027915.1 Capromys pilorides
CAAGTAGAGAGATTAGGAAAAACCATGTCAATTATTTGGCAGTTCTGGGAATTGAACCTAGGGTCTCATACATGCCAAGCAAACAAGCATTCTACAGCTGAGATACATGCCTAAACCATTTGTAAATTTTATTTTGGAACAGCATTTCACTGTTTTGTCCAGGCTGGTCTCAAACTTGCATTCTTCCTTTATTAGCCTTGGGAGTATCTGGGATTCTATCTATGTGCCACCACATCCAGAAATACCATACATACTTTGAACAGTTAAATAAATGAGACATATGAAAATTCCTATCTTACTTTTTCCTGTAAGTTGCTTAATGGAAAGGTCCATATAAAATACCATGGGCAGAAATGGAATAGGCCAAAAATAGTCTAGGTTCTAGTGTACAAAGAGGAAAGACAAGTGTATACCTAGTAGAACTAGCAAGCAGCTAAATTTATTGAAAGGCATGGAATTTGTGCCAAGGACCAGACCATGCCAGCAAAGGTATAACACAGACCAATAAAAATGCCAGGATGACATAAAAGCACTGCATACAGGTCAAAAGTAACAATGGGAACAGAAAGGGGAGGGCTGATAACATAAGCTTTTAGAATTTAAAGGCCACACATCTCTGCTTTAGGTGTCTCCCACTGGATCTCAAGGTGTGACTAACAGGAATGTTGGACAGGGTGCTAAGCCATCTTAAAGTCTCTTAGCATTCATGCTCACCCTAGAATTCATTGATCTTGATTATATTTATGAGATTTTATGAGATGTAATGCACATTTATGAGGCTGTAATGAGGTGGAAGTGAGGTAAATGTGACCAGAAGATCACGTTAGATTTAATGCCCATGTGTTATAGCCTAGGGTATCAGCAATCTCCTAAGCTTTTGTTATTTTATTTTCTACCTCTCCTTGGACAGTGGAAACAAGAATAGCCATAGGGTGTTGTTTTCAATTAGAGGACAGGAAGAAACAACTCAGCTCCACAGTTTCTAAGAGTGTTGTAGGCAGCTGACTTAGAAATATTATAGGCAGTCCAACAGGACTAGGCCCCCAAGGAGCCAGTATGGAAGACAAGAAACCTTGTAACTGTGGGAGAGAAACCTTGTACCTCTGGGCCAGACCTCAAGACAAAGGAATAAACAAACGCACCCACATATCCCCCTTGGGATGAGCATCGAGGATTGATATTCTAATAGGTATCAATCACCTTGAAAGAGCCAAGAGTCACCAGCCCAACCCCTACATGAAGACCCCTGCTCTGTATTCATGCTGGCTTGCTACATGACTCACTTCCCCATTTGATCCCAATTTGAGCAATTTTACCTGAGCAATCATGCTTGAAATCTTATTGGTGGACCTTAGTTTTGTCCCACCTCATGCCTACCTTGCAAGTTCCCATGTTTTCTAACTTAGACAAACCTCACCTGGTGGTTTCACTCTATAAAATCCCTAGGAAAGGCAGGGTCCTGGCTGACCCACTCGGGTCCCCTTCTGTCCCTTTCATGGATAGAAGCTTTCTTTCCTTCAATAAATATAATAAGGACCGACCAGATAGCTCAGAGGATTAAAGCATCTTCTTAGGCAGACGCAGTGACCAGGGTTTGATCCCCAGCAAGCCATGCTGAACCCTGGCATGCTGAAATGGCAACTGAGACTGGGTGTGGTGGCCCAGGGCCTATAATCACAGTGCTTTGGAGGCTGACAGCAGGAGAATCACTATGAGTCTGATCTGTGTAGTGAGACACTGTAGACCCTGCAGTAAATACATTAAAAGTAGATAAATAATAAAAAATATATGTATTCTGCTCTTAACCTCTGTTGTTCCTAGAATTCATTCTTCAGTTTCACAGAACACAAACTCATCCCAGGTATCTTTCAGGTTGGGAGTTTCTTTCCCCTGTATCAAGAGGAAGTATAACTCAGTGGTCGAATCTTTCCCTTCTATGAGCATGGCTGTGAGTTCAATTCCCAAAGGCTCCTCCAATATCAGGTAATTTTATGTTGTGTTGAGAGGTATACATTGTAGTCTTTGCTTGAAATCCTAACTACTGGGAAAGTTGGGGCAGGAGAATGCCAAATTTGAGGGCAGCCTGGGGAACTAATTGATGACTTTTGTCTCAAAAAAGATCTTGGGGTATAGCACTGTAGTTGATCACTTGCTTAGCATAAGGCCCTGAGCTAAACACACACATACACACACATAGGCACACATGCACATGCATGCACAGAAGTGGGGGAGGTGAGGAAAGTTTCATGACTGGGTTTGGTTTTTTAATGGTACTAAGGGTTGAATCTGGCCTTCTCACTGAGCTAGAGTTACCTAGAATTAGAAGCATGCGTCATCACACTAAGTAAGATCAAGGAAGGTTTTTAAGTAATGTTTGCAAAAGTTCAAATACTATTTTATTTTAAAAGAGGTATTTTTTCTTTTTGTGGTACTTGAGATCTGACTTAAAACCTTCAGAATCCTAGGCTCTACCACTGAGCTATATCCCATCCCTGAAATGTATTTGCAAAGGAAACAAAAAACCAATATAAATTCTTTTGTCTTTTTGAGACATGATCCTCCTATGTAATTCAGACTGGCCTTGAGCTCACTTTGTAGCCCAGACTGGTCTTGAATTCACAGCAATCTTCCTGCTTCAGCCTACTGAGTACAGAAATTGCTACCAGGTGTGCAGTATCAGGCCTGACTAAATTTTAAATTTAAGTTTTCTTAAAAAGTATTCTAATAAGGGCCGGCCAAATAGCTCAGCAGATTAAAGTGCCTGCAAACAGATGCAGGGGCCATGAGTTTGATCACCCAGCCTGCTTTGCCGGCCCTGCTCCAGGGCACCCTGAGCCGACAATTGAGACTGGGTGTGGTGGCGCTTGCCTGTAACCACAGCTCTTCAGAGGCTGTAAACCGGTGAATCACTACAAGTCCAATCCAGTAGTGAGACCCTGAACACCCTTCCCTAAAATACAAAAAAAAAAAATTCTAATACACTATTGTCAAAGACCAACTACAATTTCTGATTATAGAGTATATGAGATTATGAAGATAATAATTTTAATTTGTGAAAGTTCTCTTCAGTGCTTAAAATTTAATATAACTCATCAAAATATTTCTAGTCCTTCCAATCCATATTTTCAATGTCATTCAGTTTAGCAACCACAGCACTGCAGTACTTCAGGATAAAATGCAGTAGGCAAAGATGAGTATAGGGAGTAGCGATCACATAGCTGAATGAGAGGCATGCTAAGGAGACATTTACTTCTGGAAACTCAGCCCAAAACACTCCCCAAGATGTAAAGACAACATGCTGCATCAAGGTTACATCAACCAAAATTGTGCATTTTTGGCAAAAATGATGAATTACCTTCCTGGCTACTGAAATGAACTACGATTTGTAACATAATTTCGTTCTATTCAACTTAAATAAGATTTATCCTAGTTAAAACAAGGTGGTGGCTCTATTGCAGCAGCCATGTTAATTAGCATCAATTCATTCTAATTAGACAACATTTTAGGTACAGTATAAAGAAAATAAAACATTTTCCTTGTCCTTAAGAAAGGAAGTTTCTGATACAAAATGGAAAAATTTATCCACAACTCTGCCAAGTCTCTCCCTGTGACCTCCATCAGCTCAACCAGTCATTCAAAAGTCAAAACTGCTCAAAGACCCACCAGGGTCATTCAAGATGCTGGTCCCAGTCACAGTGATTATATGCAACTTCTTTAGTGAGAAAAGGATGAAGAAAGTGGAAATAAAATTAATGTTTGCATAGTGCTTTACAATCTCAAAGCTTTTTCATATGCATTCATGTTTAATCTTCTATCTACTACAAAAGAGATATTTTCATTTTATAAGATTTAAAAGCATGCATAAGGCTCTGTGTTCAATCTTCAGCACTGAAAGAAAAAGAAGAAGTAGAAAATTAAATGGAAAATGAAGTGAATTCCTTAAGAATAATAGAAAGTAGCAAGCTAGAGCTTAAATTCAGGCTCTTTAATTTGCAATTCTATATTTCACACTCATTATATTGGGAAGGAGGTGGAACAAATAACAGGCCAAGATTCTGCAACAACTGAGAAAGAGCAGAAAGGAGAAATGCAGCAAGGCCATGCAGAGTGTTATATGATGGCTCTGACTGTGAACCAAGAGAAACTATACAAACTGTAGAACCTGGGTTGAGTGAGAGCAGCCAAAACCTAAAACTGTCCAAAGGGCATGGTATGCCTGGGCAAATATGTTCAGTTGTTTCCTTCAGTCATGGACCAATCACACGGCCAGTCATAGTCTCTATCTGTGGTCAGGAAGATACTCATTTTTTTCTATATGATATTCTAGGAAGTTCCAAATGACAAACTGGGTATGGTACGAAACAATCCAAGCAAGAAACCATAATGCAGAAGTCAGAACATTGCACACGCCATAGTTTTAAGAGATGTTCATAGCAATGTGTTGCAATTCTGAGCAGCATGTCCTGATCACAGAGGATAACCACAAAAGGATACAGGGCATGATTACCCCTACAGAAGTCATGACAAGTAAAAATCCTGTAGCTCTACAGATGAAAACTTCTAGCATTCAGCTTCTGCCGGGAGAGTGAAAGAGCTGATCCATCCATCCAGGCAGCACACAAACTGCCACCCAAAGAAGTAGCATCTATGTTTGATGATAACTGTAGCACAGTTAAGCCTCTCACAGTGTGAGCTAGTAAGTACCATAACTGACCCCCTCAGATCCAGCCCAGAGGAAGCAGACAAAATACACAGCTGTCTGCTTCTGCCTGAGAGGAAGAGTTGGTAGAAAGCCCCAGAATTTCTGGTGGTGAGATAAGAGCAAAGATGGCTGGGGAAGTAGGTACGTTCTGTCAATCACAAGACCCTAAAGCCCTGCATAAGGATTTCTTGTGAGAAGTGAAGCAGAATTTCAATAGGATAGCCTAGACTTGACATCAACCGGACATTCCAGCACCATGTCTCTGGACTCATATGTAGCCATTCTTGCAGGCTTCCTTCAGATTTGCACAGTAGAAAGAGCACAGATGCTGAGAAGAGCTTGCCATCTTGATTTCTTCTCCAGAGTGTTTTTTTACTGTTTTTTGTCCTTTTACTTGGCCCAAGTTTTCTCTACAGAGCCAGTTTCACCTTCACTCTTTCTTTTTACTTTCTCAGATAAACTTGGCCACTACTTTTTCCTCATTTTGTTTAATTCTTTGTTTAAGATGAGAAAAATCTGGAACCCAACTCCAGTGGGGATAGGCAAGCAGCCCAGAAGCTGGCAGTGTTTAGTTGATGAGCCACTTTTAGAAGGATCTACCAGATAACTGTGGGCCCAGTCAATGAAATGAAGGACCAGGCAAAGATGTTCCAAATAAACGAATAAGACAAATCTCCTGAAATTTATCCCAATGAAAGAGTTATAAGATTTGCCTGACAGATAAATTTAAAATAACTATCATGAAGATTCTCCCTTCAGTCAAGAAATCTAAGAATCCCAACAGAGATGTAAAATATTAAAAAGTGTGATATATTCAGCAAAAATGACATACAAATGATCAACATTACTAATCATCAGGGAAATGCAAATCAAAAGCACAATGACATATACCTCACACCTGTCAATATTATAGGCAGCTAAGCTAGATAGAAATTGGTATATAATCATAGAGTGACTAAACTCTCAAGGAAGTCAGTAGGAAAATAAAGACATCAGAAATGTGGCTAGAGGTACGTCTGAAGAAGACAAGACTCAAACATAAAGTCACAATAGCCAGACTTACATACTTTAAGGGATAAGCAGAACTTGGGGCTATGCTGCAATTATTCCCACTCAGTCCATTAAGTCAAGATATGCATCATCCTACCCCCAAAATGTGCCTACTTTATAGGTCATAGGTAAGCCACGGTTATTATATCCTTGCTACATGCCCATTTCCCTATTGGATCAGTATTAGCTAAGTAGCCATACTTGTAATCCTATCGGTTGATTATACATTTGTTTTGTTTTGTTTTGTTTTGTTTTTTTTAAATTTTTTTTTAATTTTATTTGTTTGCTTGTTGTGTTTGTTTGTTTCTTTATTTATTCATTTTGTGGCTGGCTCAGCCTGCCCTGGTGGTGGCGCTGGCGCAGCATGTGGTGCCGGGGATCGAACTGCAGTCCCCGCAGTTGCCTGAGCCCTCCTAAGCAGGCGCTTTAGACCACTGAACCATCTCGCCGGCCCCTTGTTTTGTTTTTTGAGAGTCTCATCATGTAGTACAAGCTGGCCTTCAACTCGCTTATGCAGCCCAAACCAGCATAGTTACTAGAGAGGTTGAGGCAAGAGGATCACTTGAGCCCAGGACACTGTGACTGCTTGGGGAACATACTGCAACTCTGTCTCCACTATAGTCAAATATATATGTACCATATGACCCAGCAATCACACTGTTGGGTGCATAGCCAACAGAATGGAAAATGGGACCTTGAAGAGATATTAGTGCTTTTATTTTCACTGTTATGCTATTCACAATAGCCAAGATATGGAAACAACCATCCACAGATGTTGTGGCATAAACTGGCACAAAAGCCAGGTAGGGCCACACATCTGTGGTCCCAGCTACTTGCTACTCTGAGGCAGGAGGATCACTCAAACATAGGAGTTTGAGGTCAGCCTGGGCAATGTAGCTAGATCCCACCTCAAATCCAAAAAAGGGACAAAGAAAGTATGGTACACACCTACAATGGAATACTTTTCAGCCATACAAAGGAGAAAATTCTGAAATACAGTATATCCTGACATGGATGAAACCTGAAAACATTACGCTAAGTGAAGTAAGCCAACTACAGAAAGATAAATCTGCATGATTCTGCTTAAGAGAGATATCTAAATCAAATTCGAGGAATCACTGAGTAGAGTTAGCGCAGATAAAACAATGGAGCAGAGGAAGTCACGCCCTTCCACGTCTTTAAATTTCAACAACACCTAGGACCATGCCTTCTTCCATTGTTCTAACAGATGTAGAGAATAATAACAAAAACCCAGGAAATCTTTGACATCCAGGCACAGCATACAGGCACTGGGTCTCCTGGCATGACATTCAGGCACTTTCACCCTAAAACCTTATTAAGGGTTCATGAATATGTAGTACTACATCTCATAAATGTGTTTAAGATCAGAGTGAATTCTGAAACTGGCATTCGTGTTGAAAGCCTCTGAGATGACACGCACCCCATCAATCATTCTTATCATACCTAGAGACTCAGGGGAGGCACCTGGGCTAAAGTGCACATCCTTTCAATTCTGAAAGCCTAATTTATATGTGTGCCATGCGTTTTGCTTTTCTGCTATTCCAGCAGCACTTTTCTGTTCATGCCATATTTTTGTCAGCATGGACTTGCCCTGAGCACAATTTCTCGTGATCTTCAATAAATGTAGTTGCTTTTCACTTGCCTTTTGGACTATGCACTTGCAATTCTTACCTCATCCTACAAAAGGGCCTGGAATATATCTGCTGAATTTGTCACACAGTAACAGAAGGATTTGGAGGTATTGAGAGGGAGGGGGAAATGGAAAGGTACTAATAAATAGGCATACAATTTCAGCCAAACAAGATGATTAAGCACTATAGCTCTGTTGATCTGTTGTGTGCTTATAGCTCACAGCAAAACATTAATCACTTAAAATTTTGTTAAACAGCCTGGAAGTATATAGCTCAACCATAAAGCACTTACTTAGCATGTGTGAGGCCCTGAGTTTGACTCCCAGAACCATAAAAAAGATTAAGAGAAAAGATCTCATACTAAGTGTTCTTAACACAACTCAGAGAGAAGAGAGAGAAAAAGAGAGAGAGAGAGAGAGAGGAAGGAAGAAAGAAAGAAAGAAAGAAAGAAAGAAAGAAAGAAAGAAAGAAAGAAAGACAGACACCATTTCTCTTAAATTTGATGGCTAACTGCTTCCTTTCTCCACAGCAGTTCTGTGATTTTTTGTCCTGGACAGAATGAGCTCAGAGATTGAAGCAATCTTAATCCCACAGCCTGTGTTCATCAGAAGATAAAACTTTGCAGTCTGGGCTGGCAACGTACTAGGGGACAGGGTGACAAACACAGAAGATATCATGTTAATCATAAAAGAATTTCCTTCTTGGCTCTAGTAAGAAAATCCAGCCACTCACATTTAGGGCACTGAACTCAGTGACAAGAGGACACAATTATCTGGCATTGAACAAACCCATCTGTAGAAGAAATATTTCCCAAAGAAGGGCACAACTCAGTCCTGTTAACCAAATGTACATAGTATAAATGTCACAAGGATCTATGTATCTAGTCTCTTTCATACTATTGTAAAGACCCGTAACTAAATGCAACATGCCAAAATGACCGTATTCCTAAGTACCTACTTTGCCAGGCATCAGTGTATGCTACATTGTGAGTCTCATTACATCCTGTTACCTTTTGCTATCCTTTGTAGCTAAATGCTGTTGATTGAAAATCTTCTATTCAACTAAGATCTGGTTTGTTTTGGTTACTATGGTTACCCAAAAGCTCTTTCCATCTATTTAAACAACCTTAATTCAATTAATAAATGAATTTCTGTTCACTGAGTGTTAACAACATATTATGCACTGGAAGACAGGAGTAATTATCTAAAATACTTTCTCAATAGATTCACATCTAAATCAAACCAGAAAAACACACTGAAAGGTTGAGGATGGAGTAGGTAGACTATAATAAAGGAGCGGAAGGCTGAAGCCAATTAGCAAGATCGATTATATTTTAGCAACTTCTACCAAAGAGGTCTTTAAAACAAGTCAAAGTTGATTCAGCTGTCTTTCTGGTATCTTATCTCTGTAGCATTAAACTTCACACAATACAATCAGCCCTCCATATTTATGGGTGCCATGGGTATGAATTCAAGCAACTGGGGATCAAAAATATTTAGAAAAAAACAGGGTGTGTCGGCAAGTACCTTTAATAGCAGCACTTAGAGGGCTAAAGCAGGAAGATCACTTGAGACCAGGGGGTTGGAGGCTCTGTATTAAAAAAATTAAGTATGCCATTTTATATAAAGTACAGGAGCATCCAAGGACTGTGAGAATCCTAGAACCAGTGTTCCAAGTCCACTGACAGAAAACACAGAAAATAAAACTTGAGTGTAAAAAAGGTCACAAGTATAATGAAATCAAAAGATAACTAATTTTCCACACACAGTATTGTTAGCCCATCCTTCCTAATAGAATGGACTAGTTATTTAGAGGATTGCTAAGAAAAATATAATTAACAATTAAGTACCCTGTGATTTCTTTTGTTTTGGTTTGGTTTTGGGGTTTGTTTTGTTTTGTTTGAGACAGGGTCAAGTGCTTGGATTACAGCCAAGGCACCATAATGCCCAGTCCTGTGGACAATTTTTGATAGTGTTGAAAAACACAGAAGAGGTTTATCTGAGCCCATGTGTATTCCCAAATAATCATCAAAAATTTCCAAGTCATCATTATCATCATGAAATCATGATAAAACCCTAATCATGATCAGGCCAAAAGAATTTTCCGAGGGTCTGGAGGTGTTGCTCAGCAGTAGGGTATATGCTTAGTTGAGTATATCCAAGGCCCTCATTATCAGAAGAGAAAGATTACCAATCAACTCAAGAACAACCATGGTTATCCTTCATGACCAGTTGCTACCCTTGTGAGCAATATGAATGAAATAGACAAAAATTATTTTACTTGCTCATTGAATAATCATTTAGTGATAGACAGGTACTTTGCTAAGCATCAAAAATATAACAGGAACACGAGAAGCTTACTCATTTCCACATAAAATCTATGTGGTACACACATCAATCAAATAATTTTTAAGGATTATAACTCACTTTAAAATGCTAGTAACACACTCTAATTTTATAATTGACTAAAATGAAGCCTAGAGATCAACACTAGCAAAAGCACAGCCCTGAACAGAATCCAAGGCAACTGTGCCTTTATCTGGCATCTTCATATCTCCTTGCAAAAAAAAAAATACTGAATGCTTGGCATCAGGCAGACACTGGCCATCTTTCTTGAAATATAAGTGAGGTAGCTGATAACATCAAGAGTGTCACACTATCAAGAAAAATTATAATGAAAAATTAAAATATAATGTGGCAAGAAGTGGTGGCACATGCTTGTAATATCAATAGTCTGAGAAACTGAAGTAGGAGGATCACAGGTTTGAGGGCAGCTTGAGCAATTTAATGACTTAGCAAAAACCTGGCTCAGAATGTTTTTAAAAAGTTAAAGTCTAGGGATGTAGCTCAGTGCAAGGCTCTGGCTTCGATCCCTAGTACCACAGCAAAGTACTATGTCATAATGTAATAAGGTGCTGTGAGTTTAAAGGAAGATTTAAGTAGCTCTTACCTCATTTGAGGGATGAAATTAGGAATGGCAGGACAGACTTAAAAAAGGTGTTATTTGAAATGAGTCTTGAAGGGTAAGTTAGAGAATTCTGGGAGATATTAAGTGAAAGAACACATTAGAAGCAGAAACACAGAGGTATGGAAAGGCATAGTGTTCAAAGTGCCATAAGCAGTTACTTATGACTACAGCAAAGGGTAAAGTGTAGCAACAGAAAACATCATTAGAAAGACATATAGAAGCAAAAGTTTGAAAGATATTATAAGGCCAGGTGTGCTTCTGCAGGCTTGCAATTCAAGCTCTTGGGAGGCTGAAGCTGAAGGATAACAAACTCAAGGCCAGCCTGGGCTACATAGCAAGACTGTCTCAAAAAAAAAGAGAGAGAGAAGGAAAAAAGGAAAGAAGGAAGGAAGAAAGGCAGCGAGGAAGGAAAGCAAGAATTCTATGGCATACTAAAAAGGTTTAATTCTGTTGTCGAATCATTTTCTTCATTTCACAACTGCTATTTCTACCTCATAGGTGCACACCAGGCGCTCCATGAATATCTCAATAATATTTCTGTGCAGAACAGAGAGTAGATATGTTCACAACTATAAACTCTGTAGCTCTTGCTTTGGATATTTTCTAATAACTGCCTTTCTTAATCTGAGGATCCCACTGTGACATTTTAAAGAATGGGAAAAATACTTCAAGGAAGCTTCTAAATAAGAGTCTTTGAGATTCAATAAACTGGGTGTGGTGAGCAAGGTCTTAGACTCAATCTTCAGCACCACAAGAAATAAACAAACAAATTTTAAATTGAGATATGCAATAATTGTAAAATGCATACCAGTTTTCAAGGACTTAAAATGAAAAATTTAAGGGCTGGGAAGATAGCTCCGTGGCACAAGTGCCTGCCTGGCAAGTGCAAGGTCATGAGTTCAAACCCCGGTCCCACAAAAAAAAAAAGAAGAAAGAAAGAAAAATATAAAATATCTCAGGAATTTTGTATGCTGATTACATGTTGAAACAATACTTCAGATATGTAGGGCTGCAACTGTGCTTCCCTGAAAAAAATACCTACATAGGATACAGAGGAGTACATTTTCAGGGGATGGTTCTTTTATTTTTTTAAATTTATTTTATTTTTTAATGAGCAGAACATACTGAGAGAAAGAAAACTCCTGTCCGAGAGAAAGACAGGAGGAGGGTCCCAAGCAGATGTCCCCCAAGAGATGTTTCTCTGAAATTCATGCTAGAACTTATTTTCCTAGGAAGTCTTATTTTTAAAGAAACAGGAAAATATAGTAAGAAAATTATTATTTACATTAACTTCACCTGTTTCTTTTTTTATTTTTTGGGGGTGGCTACTAGAAAATTTTATATTTATTTATTTTTAGTTTTTGGTACTGGGAATTGAACTCATGACCTTGTGTGTGCCAGGCAGGTGTTTAGCCTTCTGAGTTATCTCCCCAGCTCAAAAATTTTAAATTACATCTGTAGCTCATATTACATTTCTATAAATAGAACTGGTGTTGAATATATACTGTAACTATTTTTAAAGATTTGATAAAACACATTAGCTGATATCTTCCTATAACCATCATAAATATTAACTTTTATTTTTGGTACAGTGAATCAAACTCAGAACCTTAAGCTTTCTAGGCAGGCACTATACCACTGAACTATATCTCTGGCCCATAAATATTAACATAAAGAAATATAAACCTGGATATTGTAAGCTGTTATAGGGAAATTATATAACAACAAACAGGGACGGGGAAATAGCTCAGTAGAATAAGTACTTGCTTGGCAAGTGCAAGGGCTTGAGTTCAGTCCCTGGTCCCGCAAAAAAAAAAAAAAGCCAAGAGATATAACAACAAACATAAAGTTGCAAATCTATAAAAAGGAGAGTAAGTATTTGCCTCCAGCCTGGCACAGTACTACAATCCTAGTACTTAGGAGGCTGAAGCAGAAAGATCATGAGTTCACAGCCAGCCTTAACTACACAGTAAGACCCTTTTGCAAAAAGGAAAAAAAAAAAAAGGCTCCAAATTAGCCATAGAAAAGAGAGTTCCAAAGCTTGATAAAAAGTTGCAATTAGGCCGGGAGTGGTGGTTCACCCTTAGTCCTAGCACTTGGGAGGCTGAGGCAGGAGGATCAGTACAAGTTCGAGACCAGCTTGGGCTACAGAAGTGAGCTCAAGGCCAGCCTGAACTGCATAGCAAGACCCTGTCTCAAAAAGACAAAAAGAAAGTTGCCATTAAACCACCAAAATGCCCATCACCCAAGGAATGGATAAAAAAGATATGTTGTTTTTATACAACAGAGTATTACTCAGCTATAAAGAAAGATAAAATTGAGGTTTTTCTACATAAATTGATGCAACTAGAAACTGTACTCATAAGAAATAAATTAGATCCCCATGTGCAAACATTGTATTGTCTTCATAGTGTAAGAACCTGAAAAAGCAAATAGGATCTGAAAGGTACAATGGATGCTGTGAAAGGGAAAGAAACTGTTCAAAGGGAAGGAGCTACTGGAATGAGGGAAAGCAAGAAAGAAAGAATAAAGGGAAAAAGAAATATAGGTAGCTAGCTAGCTAGATAGATAGACAGACAGACACACAGACATTGAATAGCATGGGTAATTCTACTGCTGATTTCTGCTGGTCTATTAAAAGGAACAGTTAATGCTTACATTGTTTTCCTCTCACCATTTTAATTTTTTGACCAATTTTGCATGCTTTTATCTGGCAATCTGAACAACTAATTTGAAGACAATAAAATGCAATATGACAACCATTGTTGAATTTCTACCATTTTGTTTAGTCAAATTCTGCATCATTTCTAATGGATTTTTTTTTACTATTTCTTATTCTCTTTTAAGATAGAAAAAATGTTTAAAAGTTACCATTAATTAAGAATAATTAATCCTGATATTTAAAAAGGCCACTAGCCTAAATTGTCTCTGTATAAGTATTCTAATTTCTTCAACACCGACTTTTTACCATTTCCTATGTTAAATCCTTTCTGGCCTAGTCCTGGTGCTTCCCAAAATGGGGGCCTGTTTACTTAATCAGGTGGCACAGCTTAGGAAATCCAAGACCAGTTACACTGTTTTGGTTTGCTTTTTGTTTTTGCAGAAGTGGCGACTCAATCCAGAACCTTCACATTAAGCTACATCCCTAGACCTTTTTTCATCTTCCATTCTGAGCTAGAATTTCACCAAGTCACTCAACTGCCCAGGCAAGGCCCTGATTTGTAATCCTCTTGCCTGACAGAGTGCTGGGATTATAAATTTGCACCACCAGGTTTCCATTCTTTCTTAAATTAAAGTTTTGGGTCTTTCCAAAATCTGTCATTCACAAAGGAAGCACAGTATTCTAACACAAGGGCTCCCAACCCCAGGCCGTAGAGCATTACTAGTCTGTACTGGTCAGGACCTGGGCTGCACAATAGAAGGTGAGCAATGAGCAAGCCAGCTTCCAGAATTTGAGCTCGTCATGGCTCATGTGCTTAAGGCCCACCTCCTGTCACACCAGCAGCAGCACGCAGCATGCAGTTCTCATAGGAGGAAGAAGTTCCTGAGAGGGAACTTGGTTTGTGCAACACTTCTGAGAATCTAATGCCTGCTGATGTGAGGTGGATTTGAAGTGGTGGGGATGCCAGCCCTGCAGTGCAGTCACAAATGCATATTAACATTTGCAGAGAGAGCTGACTGTCCAGGAACGATAAATCCTTTGCAGATTCATAGCAAAACCTCATTAGCAAGTGGCACATAACAATGAAATTGCAGCTGGAGGCAGGTTTTATAGTAACAGGTGAAGTGATGTATTCCAATTGTACAGCTGCATCTGATGCCAGGCTTGATGTTAGAATGCAACACTTACTTCTGTCTGTACATGGCCTGCCCCATTATTTTATTCACCACTGCTGTCCTCACCAGCTGCCATGACTGGAGGGCTTTTCGGCTTTACTTCTCTGATCAAGTAGCTCACTTCTGGATGAGTCTGTGCACTCTGCTACCCATACAGAAATTTAGCTAGCCAAGTAACGTTCACAGGATTTGGTTAAAATGCCCAACCCTGGGAAAGTACATGGCCTTGGTTCTCACCCATTCACACAGCACTGTGAAGAGTGCATGCAGAGCGTACACATCCTGTCTTAGTTACTTCCTCTATGCTGAGACAAAATACCTGACATCCACAGTTAAATGAAGAAAGGTTTGTTTCAGCTGACAACTGTCACATTCCATAGTTGGCTGGTTCCAAAGCAGACCAGTGTGGCAGAGAGGCATGAGAGCGGAGAGACAGTTGATGGTGTGGCAAACAAAAGGCAGCAAGTAGCAACAGTGGCCCTGACTTCTTTCTGTCCCCTTCTGTTCCATGCAAGAAACTAGCCTATTGATTAGTGCCACCCACACCCTGGGTGGGGCTTCCTATTACCATAACCAAAACTATGCAATTTGAATCAGTAGGCTAATTTGGTAGCACACACACTTAATCCTAGTATCACACACTAGATCCAGCAAGTTTCAGAAAGCCCCCCCTTATGAGCACATGAAGCTCAGTAGGGGGACATCGAGAAACGAGCCATAGAAAGTCTTCTCTTACATACAGAAGTGAGATAGCTTACTAAAGGCAGATCCACTGAGCAGGGCTTTTCACTTACAAAAGCTACTCTAGAGATGTCTTTTTGAAACACAATCACCACCAGCACCGCATTTCAGTAACAGAATACCTGCTCAGTGAACTAAATCTGTCACTTCAGCGTGACTGATAGTTGTATTTAAATCAGTAGATAAAATGGCTGCATTCAAAGACAAACTGGAATTACGAGGTTGCGTAAAAATTGGGATGCTTTTAATATGTATGCCACATGAGCAGAGATTTTGAAAGAGACTGAGCCAGGGCCTCCTTCTCCCAGCTGGTGCACAATCATCTATCTCAGCTTTCAAAAGACACGGAATTTTTGTCTTCTTGAAACACAGTTTTACTATGCAGCTCAAGCTGGCCTTAAACTCACTTTGTAGCCCAGGCTGCTCTCAAACTCATAGTAATTGTCCTGACTCAGCCTCCTTAGTGCTGCGATTGCTCAAAAGACTTTGAGCACTACTTCCCAACCAAAAAAGAGCCCCAAACTGGTAAAGAATAGATGCATGGCCCATTTGTGAATAAGCCAGGTGAATCAAGTTTTTCTGTACAAGATCAAGGGCCGGTGAGATAGCTCAGTGGACTAAGCACCTGCTTAGACAAGAGCAGGGACTGCGGTTCAATCTTCAGTACCACATGCTGCACTGGCCCTGCCCCTGGGCATGCAGAGCCGGCTACCAAGACCTGGCATTGTGACGCAGGCCTATAATCCCAGCTCTGGGATGGCTGAAAACAGGAAGATCACCACAAGTCTGAGCTGTGTAGTGAGACCCTGTACCAAATACACGAAAAAAAAAAAAAAAAAGAAAGAAAAAAAAGAGGACCAAATGATTGGGATCACAGAAGACAGTGACCTTAAAAGTATGTCTGAGACCACTTTAACTTCCAGATGCTCTGGATTGAAGCCAAGGCACAATATCCTGAGATTGCAAAAAAAAGAAACAAAGAAAAGAAAAAAAAGGTATTGAAAAGCCTGCTTCTGCTTCCAATGTTACATCTTTGTGAAGCAGAATTTTTTTGCAGCGACAGCAACAAAAATGAGATTACAAAATAGACTGGACCTAAGCAACACACTCTAGGTCACTAGGTCCCATTGCCCCCAGATGAGACCATATAGCTGCAAGGAAACAAACCCAAGACTCCCACTGATTCTGCACTATGATAATTTGTAAAATTATGCCATTATACATTACCATATAATATGTAAAGTGTAGAATAAATGTAACGCACTTGAATCATCCTGAAACCATTCTCTCCTCCCTCTGTGAAAAAACTGTCTTCCACAAAACCAGTCGTTGGTGCCAAGAGTGTTGAGGACATCTTCTCCAGACAATCTGCTAAAATCTGGTTTCAAAAGTATTCTGCATTCTAGAAATTCCACTCATAGGCATTTTGTACTAGAAGAATGAAAACCTAAGACCATATAAAAACTTATATTAATGTTCTATTTGCAACAGCCAGAAAATATCCAACAACTGATGATTGAATAAATAAATTATAATTAGTTAGTGAAAAAGTACTGAGCAATAAAAATAATCAACTATTCCTATATGCAGTAATATAGGTGAATTTTGAGACGATTATGCTTAATGAAAAGCTCAGTAGGAAGAAAGGGTTAATATTGAATAATTTCACTTACAGATATTCTACACTGACAAGAATTGGAATAGTGGCTGCCTGGGGCCGACAGTGGCATGAAAAGACAGTCTGAAAAGGGAGAAGACAAACTTTTCTATGGAAATGATAGTTATTTCTTGATTGAAATGGTTCAGTCAAGCCCCAAAAGGACATCAACTTATACACTTAAAGTGCATAAATTTTATTTTATGTAAATTACACATCAATAAAGTAATTTATAAGAAGAAAGAAAGAAAGAAAGAAAGAAAGAAAGAAAGAAAGAAAGAAAAGAAAAGAAAAGAAAAGAAAAGACGGGAAGTGAGAGAGAAGAAGGAGAGAGAGAAGAAGGTACAGAGGGAAG
>PVKN010018177.1:0-16954 GCA_004027915.1 Capromys pilorides
GAGAAGCAGGGGGATGGATTCAGAGGAAGTAGAAATGTCACAATGTTCCAAATCACAGGGGATAACACTGGGTTTTTCGTAGAAGAAGAGACGCCGGGAAATTCTGGCTACAGTGACCAGTCTGAGCATTGTAAGGAACCCTGGACAGCAGAGGAGACGCTCAGGGACATGCTGCTCATTTCTTTCATTTATTCATTTCTGCCACAAACATGTAGTAGTCAACTGTTGTGGATATGGGGGATCCAGCAATGAAGATGGGGCTTCTGCTCTCAGGGTTTTGGAATGGGAAGTCGTGTGTAGCCATCGCTGTTGGTTCTGAGGAAATGCACGTGTGTGTGTGTGTGTGTGTGTGTGTGTGTGTAAGAGAGAGAGAATGAGAAACAGAGACAGAGAGAGAGAGAAAGAGAGAGAGAGAGAGGCAGACACACACACTGAAGCGAACTGAAACATTAGTATTGAGGAGACATGTCTACCACAGATGCTGGTAGAGAGATTCCTTTCTTTTAGACAGCCAACCACACAACAAGTACACTTACAAGGGGTAAAATCTGAGGCAATGACACCTGGTCCAGGAGAAATTCTGACAGCTGCCGAGAACTGAGAGGACGAGGATCAGGACGGCGCAATGAGAAAGAAGAGAGGACGCGGCCCACGGGGAAGAGCTTCTGAAGCGGGAGCCAGGAAGCAGCACAGGCAGAAGACAGCCTCGCCCACGCCCGCTGCCGCAGGTTGCACATCACCTGGAACGGATCCCCGTGCACCAGGGCCCCAGCTGCCAGGACAGGGGGCTAAAAGAAGTTAGCCACCAAGGAGCAACCGGTCGCTAGCATGGCAGGCCACTAGAAGGGCCACACAATTGGCTTGTATGTTCATTATTTCATCTGGTCCTTACAGTGATGCTAAGAGGCCGTTCTGACTATTGTACCACATTCTTCTCAGTGTGACTCCCCAAAGGGGTGGGCTTCCCCGGCTTACACAGGCCAAAGCACGGCCACTTGGGACCTGAGCCTCGCTTCTGCGCGCGGAGCCTGGGCCTCTCGGTCCCTGCGTTTGTTTCTTCTGCTCTCACCGAGGGGCCTCTGCCGTTGGAAGTGGCTGAGGAGAATCTAGCGAGCAACCAGCAGCTGCGCAGGCCCCGAAGTTTCACGCCGCAGAAGAACGCTAGCCTGGAGGCCGCAACCTGTCAGCTAGGAGGAGCGCTTTGGCTTTTTACTCAGTCAGTAATTTGGTTAATGAGCACCTCCGTGAAGAGAAGCAATTCCCGTGAGGCGGCGACACACGGAGGCCAGCAACACAAGGGCTGGTCACACAGTGCAGCCTTGTCTCCGCCCACCGCTCCAGACAGGGCTCACACTTCGCTTCTCCAGCCACACTGGCCTGTTTAGGTTCTTCCAGCACATGCAGGTAGCATCCTGGTCCCAGCACCACAGGTGGGGAAACTGAGGCACCGCTAGGAGGAGTAACTTGCAGGAGGTCATATACAGCAAGGCAGTGGCTCGTGGCCTGGCTTCACAGCCTGGGTTCCCCCTCTCTGCCGTTCCCTACACCGAAAGTGGGTGCCTAGAAGAATCTAGGGCAAGGCAAGAACATATGTTCACCTCTGTGGTGAGGCTATGAGGCTGACACCAATTTATATATGTGAAAACAATTAGAAGATATCTGGATTAATTAGCATTCGCTGCTAGTGTCCCTTATTACCCAGAGTTCAGGTCTGGTGTGAGTTCCTCGGGGAAACCCTAGTTCCCCATATGTGCTTTGGTTCCTTCTATTATACCCTCTTAGAGGGGCTGGGGGATAGCTCAGTGGAATAAATGCGTGCCTGGCAAGCACAAGGTCCTGAGTTCTATCCCTGGTATATCCTCTTAGAGAAAACATCACACTCTTTCAGCAGATCGGTGTCAGTTTAGAGAGACACACCCATTTGAGATTTTAGTATTCTGCGTTCTTCTTGGGTATGGTATCCCAGTGCCCAGCCCTGGTAAAAACCAAACAAATAAGATAAAAACCAACCAAAATAAAATCCCAAGCCAGTACATCTTTCTTGAATGAATGGACGCGTGAATGAAGCATTCCTCGCCGCCCTAGAGCCCTACATTTTTCTCCCTCCCCCAGTGGGAGGAGAACATTCCTCTTTGTTTCCCTCATGCCATCTCGGGCTCTCACGCAATTCCCACGGCTGGTCTGCATGGTGCTCGCAGGTGCCTGCCGGGAGGCGCCCACTCCCCGGCTTCCACACTCAGGGAAGCCGCGTCTCCGAAATGTCAGCCTCTCTCGTTAAGTCTCCTTCTCAAAAGAAGCGACGAATTCAGACAAGGAAAGTTTTCAGTTCCTCTCCTCCCCGTGCCAATTGTATAATGAATCTGTGGGACTGAGTTTATTTCCAAATTTAGACCCGCTCGGAGCACAATGGGGGCTTCTGAGCCCATCCTGGAGGATCTCAAGCCCACTCCTGACTTTTAAAGATTACAGACTTTCCTGGGTTTTGATGAGCAGCAGTGAGTGGGAACAGAGAGCTCCCGAAGACGCGCTGGGTGGCTTCTCTTCCTCCGCCCTTCCTGTCTGGGCGTGGGCTCCGGGGCCTGCAAGCCCTTCCGCCCTCGGCAGTGAGCTCCCTGGACGCGGGTGTTTCCCTTGACTTTTAAAGCAGCGATTTCATTCTCGGTTGCACAGTTCCTTCAAATCCGTCTTCCTGGCTTTGCTGCCGTACAGATTTTTCCAACAATTCTCTCTGTAGTCTTTGCCCTCTTCATCTTAGCATTTTCGTTTTCGTTCTTTTGAAACTACGGGTCGGTGTGTGAGTCTCGCTTTGCTGTGCTATGTTGGCTTTTTAGCTACACGAAATTGGGAATATACCCCAGGTTCATCAAATTAAAAAGTAGATGATGCATGTGTAACTGTTTTAAATCAGGCATTTCTTAGCGAAGCTCTAAAGTGTGAACAACAGTGAGAAGAGCCCCTCTTTCTAATCCGGGCTGCTGGGCCCTTCCGGCAGGCTTTGCCCTACCTGCTCGCCCTTGGGCCTGTTTCCTTCTAGAGGCAGCGCAAGGACCCCCAAGGGCAGGGGAGATTGACCCTGAAGAACCAGGGGAAGAGCTGGGGTGGGGTGGGGTGTGAGGAGGGGGGACCTGGGCCTGGTCCCCAGCAGCACCTTTCTCAGGGACCTCGCTTTTCTTCCTCCTCTGCTGCCAGTACTGGGGGAGGGGTGGAGCAGACAGGAAAAACAACCTGGAAGAAGGATTACCAGGGCGGGGAGACCGCCCCTTCTGCCCAGGGATAGGGCAGGACTGGAAACCAGGAGACCCGTGGAGTTTTGATGTTAGAATAGGCTCACAACTCCAACCCAGACTCACCAACTCCTCTCCAAAATCCTTGGTCCCAACCTATCTAGGACCGCATTCATCTTAAAATTCACAACTTCCTCAGCTTTTAGAAAGGGTGTACCTCGCGCAGCCTGCAGTGTGAGGACTACAAGCAGCCCCGGGTCAGGCGTCACTACCTGGTGGCTTCATAGCAAACTTCAAATATGCTTTGGCTTCTCCAGCTCTGGCTAACTCAGAATTGTGCCTAAGGGATTAAAGGAAAGTCTCCCAGGTGGGAGACGGGCTCGTGTGTGACCCGGGAAGACCAAGATTACAGCCCAGGGGCAGGGAGCCCAACACAGTGAGCCTTCTCCTCCTTCGCTTTCCAAAAGCACTAGAAATCTTTTCTGCTCAAACCCCTTTGAATCAAGTTATCCTCGCTCAAGAAGGCAGTGACTTTTATGAATGTGCATCATGTCATCCGTGTGCGTGCTTCACACAGGGACCACTTTGGGGTTGTTACCCCTCCCTTCTCTTCCACCAGAGCTTCCGCTTCTTCATAAGTGCTGCACTGGCAGGCGTGCCCGGAAGGGACCAAGGTCTTTCCCAGAGAGTGATACGCTGAGGCGGAGCCTCAGTATCGGCTTAGGGTGCAGGCAAAGCTGCAGCCAGACAGCGCAGCCTGAGGTAAGCCCTGCCTGTCCACAGCCCACCTCTGAGACCAGGGCCTCGGTCACAGCTGGACTGACAGCAGAGCCCCATTGCACTCCACCCTCTGGCTGCAGTGGCCCCTGGCCCCTGGTAGGTCTCTTAGAGAACGTGAACTCTACGTTTGGCCCCCAAGAAAACTCAGTAGGATTCGAATTCTGCTCCCTCTCAAAGCCTGCTTACCCAACCTTTGTGGGAGGGTGGGGGTGCAGAGGGCAGACAGGAAGCAGGGAGGGGGCTTTGAAGCTGGGCCCATTCCAGCAATCTCAGGAGGATGTGGCTGGGATCAAGGACAGAGGCTCTGCTTTGGGGGCTTGCAGCAAGTAATACACACGGCCTGAAAAAGAAACTGCAGCAGGGGCCAAGGAGGTCTCTGGACTAACAAACTGTGGCTTGTTAGTGATGAGGTCTAAGCCACACTAGCAGAAGCCTGAGTTATCTCCAAAAAAGGTATTAAAACCTGCTGCCATAGTGCTGGTGCTGGTGAGATAGCTCAACGGACTGAGCACTTGCTTAGGCAAATACAGGGGCCAGGGTTTGATCCCTGGCACCGCATGCTGCACGGTCCCGATCTCAGGTGTGCTGAGCTGGCCATGGAGTCAGGGTGTGGTGGTGCATGCCTGTAATCCCAGCACTGGGGAGGCAGAAAACAGGAGGATCAAAGAGTTGGAGCTGTGTTGTAAGACCCTGCACAAAAAAAGAAAAGAAAAATTCCACCATACGAAGAGTGTCTCTGTCTGTCTATATCTCTGTCTCTGTCTCTATCTCTCTCTGTCTCTGTCTCTCTGTCTCACTCTCTCTCTTTCTCTCTCTCTCTCTCTATATGTATATATATAGTCAAATATGAAAAAACTGTATTGTAAAAGCATGCCAACCAAAGCCCTACATTATGTTATTTTTCCAGATATGGTAAAATTTTTAGTGTCGAGCAACGAAGTTGAAATGTGATGCTTTGTTTGTCCTTGAAGTAATTTTCCATGTTCATATCTGACTTTGTGCTTGTCGTACATTCTATTCTTAACATTTCTGAAAAGAAGGCCCTAGACTATGTAAGTTGCATATATTACAAACTCTGAATACATCCAAATTCTCAACTTTTTTTTTTTATTACCATTGACAGAGTCTTGTGGCTTCTTTTGACCATTTTCTGTGCTGGCTGGGGAAGGGAAAACTGTTTACAGGGGCAGGATTAACTGTGTTGTGGTGGACAGACACTCAACTTCTGAGGCACGCACCCGCCCCTAGAAGAGCTCCCTGCCTGGCACAGCTGTGGTAAGGTCTCAGGACGATGGAACCGTGCCTCAAAGCTCGGCACTTTAGGGGAGCCCGTCTCTTGAAGCTGAAGAGCCAGGCTACTGTAGGAGGGTTTCTGCTCATGTCTCCTAATTCTTTGTTGGGGAGACATAAGTAGATAAGAATCCAGAGGTGGTTACAATGAAGGCTTCATAAAGGTGATGGCATAAAACGATGGGGTGGGGGGCATTTGTGCAGAAGCTGCGGAGGTAGCTGAACATGCCAAGGTGCCAGGACCCTGTGCCTACTTAAAATGTGAATGCGTAGGTGTGGCAGTTAAGCTTGGCTGTCAATTTGCTTGGCTTGAGAATCACCCGAGAGATTAGTAAAGTGCACTTCCGGGCATTTCTTAGGGTCGTGGAGGTGTGACCCAGGGACTCCATCTGGTCCCTGGCCCTCCCCTCCTGGCGCTGCTCCCCTGCTCCCTTTCCTGGCCACCTTGTGGGAGGCGTGGACTTCCTGCTGCTGAGTAGCCCACGGGTGACTCATTTCTTGACCCAGTCCCTCCCCAAAGCACTGCCTGTGAGCACAGAGACTCTAGGGGCATCTGGTTGTCAACCATCACCACTGGTTCATCCTAAACAGCCCCCCACTACTTTTCTTTATTTCCCCTCTTTATTCCTCCCTGAAATCAAAAGAGTAACATAAACCCAAAATTTTAACTGATTTTTTTTTTTTTGACAACTTAGGAGAGATCATAGAGGATACCCGACTGAGAGAGGAGAAAAGAAATATTTTCTCAAAATACAGGTTTGAGGAGTATCTGTTAATAGGAAAAACTGCATACAGGTTAATTAGGCTTTTTAAGAAGAAAGGTTGGAGTGCCGCAATGCATTGCAGGATTGGGAGGCAGGAACCGACTGAAGGCTCTAGAACACGCTATCTCATCAGATTGAGAAGTTCAGGAAGGGGGTCTGCCACGCACATGACACCTGAGGCTGTGTCAGCCTCTCACCGTGGTTGCCCTGTAAGAAATGAGCGGGTGGCTGTTCTGTTTTCCTCCTTTTCGACACAGATAAGCACACGGATCCAAGCCCTTTGGTCCCTACACATGTTTGTGCAGAAAAGCAGCACTCGGCTCCCAGGGTGAGGCAGCGGACGACTGCAGGATGCTGATGAGGTTATTTGCCCAGAGCCCCCTGAGGCCGGGAGGCAGAGTGGGACAGAGCTGGTTGGCGGTAGGTGTGATCTGATCGCGGGACACATGTGCCAAGTAACTCCTGGGAGCCCCTGTGTGGGGCTCTCACGGGTTCCTGTGATGTGCGGAAGGAATGGAAGGACACAGATGCCACAAAGAACGTGCTAGGGCACCTCTTCATGGCAGCCCATGCTATGTCCTCCAGCATGTACTTTTATTTTGGTTTTATTTTCTTTCTCTTTCACTGGTCCTGAGCTCACCCTGTATAGCCAGCTTCTCCTTTACCTTTCATTTTTAATTTTTCCTACATCCAGTGAGTGTGAAACTTGGCCACCATGTTTGCTTATTTGTCTGACACTTTATTTGAGATGGAAAGAACCATGTCCAGAAGGCGGCTACCGGGTACCACCCTCTCCCATTCTCCTCAAAACCGACCTTGACCCTTGACCATGAATTTCCATTAGCAAATCATACCATCCTGTATCACCTCATCTTGCTGGAAAATGCTGTTTGGTCTAGGGGTGCGGGTCTAATCAAACCAACTTGGTAAAATCCTTCCCACCAATTAAAAATGCAAAATTGCCTCTTGAGTTTCTCTCATCTGGTGAGAATTGTACAGCACAGAATCCAGGAATCATTGTGTCCCGTGTCCAGGACACAGTGACCTCGTGGAGAAAACCCATCTGTCATGAGAAGGAAGGAAGCAAACACTTGGAACCGCTCAGGGCTCCCGGTGCAAGGTGACATCGGCCTCTGGCCCCAGAATGCTCTGCACACATGCCCCTCCCCCAGCACTCTGCTGCATCTACACCCCTGGATCCCATGCGCCAAGCACCCCTGCCTTTGCCTGTGTCGGGTCAAGCTGGCTTGGGGCACCTGTTACCAATGAAGTCTTGTGTTATGGTTTGTATGTAGTTGTCCCCCTAAAGCCTCATGTAAATCATGGGGCTGTCAAGCGAGTGGCTTGAGGGGCGGGGCCAAAGAACAAGGACGGGGCTTGAGGGGCGGGGCCAAGAGAGGCACCAATCCTTAACGTCAGAGCGTATTCCCCCCAACCCCAGACATTGGTCTCTCGGAGGTATAGAGTGGATCATCCTGGACACGGCAGCGCCCCAGCCTCTCCTCCAGACCCTATCAAGCGGGGCCAGCGTCTTGAAACCTCCAGTAACTGTGAGCTAAATAAACCTTTCCTCCCCTAAGCATGTGTGTCGGGTATTTGTCTCAGCAATCACAAAACAATAACTAAGACATCTTGTCTAACACGCTTCTCCTTTAAAATAGTTGATTGATTGAAAATTGAAACCACTTTACTTTAATCCTTGTTCACAAATTAAAACTTCTTAGTTTGGTTTCCTGCCTTAGAAAATGAAATATACTGAATGTAACGACTTATGCATAATTGCTGTGCATATATACGTACTAATCTATGCAAAGTCACACTGAGCGACATATACTAAGTGCAGAATAAATGTCAGCTGTGCCTTTTATTTTCTGGCCTACCTGTAAGTCGCTTTGAATCCTATTTATCTCAATTATTAGACTTTTAATTGTTTTTATTAATTTCTAACTTTACTGCACAGCGTCTGGAGAATTTGACTTGTGAAAATTGTGGCCATGTCACTTTCAGGGTAAATAGATGAATGAGAAGGAAACCGTACTGGGCATGCCCTGCCAGACAGGCCTGTCCTCAGGGCTGTCCCGTGACAGGATGGGAAGCTCTGTGTGCCACTTGGTGACCCAGCCCCTCTGTTTCTGCACCGTGATGTTGTATTGAAATTTTCTGTCATGTATTCTGTCTTTGGAACACACACACACACACACACACACACACACACACACACACTCACCCCTACCACTTTCCTAGGCTCTTACACCTGCTTGGCTGTTTTCCAAAAGGTAGCATGCTGAAAACAAGAGAAAGACATTATGGGATAATTTAGGTACTGAGAAAACATCCTGCATGTTCACAGATTAGTTTTTGTGAGAGGAAATAATTTTTTCAAAAGCTTTAATGATTTAGCAAAGAAAATCTCTCAGTGACGTGTGGAGGCACCCACCTGTAATCTCAGAATCTCAGCATCCTGGGGGCTGAGGCAGGAGGGTTGTGAATTAAAGCCTATCCTTGGCTATACAGTGAGAACCTGACTCAGAATACAAAACAAAAAGGGCTGGGGATATTGCTTGTACAAAGGCCCTGGGTTCAATACCACTAGTATAACTTGTTTTTAATGTGAATTCTAGCCTGCATTTCTCAAGGAAAACCTTCACAAGCGGTCTAGAGTGTGGAGCTGTGGTAGGGTACCTGTCCAGCACCTGCAAGGTCCTGGTTAAATACTCCACACCACATTAAAATAAAGAAAACCACCCGGAGAAGGGAAAGATGTCAACATTTAGTGCCATCTCATTGAAGAGGTGGTGGAGTCGCTGTCATCTGATGTGTACTGCAAGGCCCTTCTCAGACATGCTCTGTGTGGCCTCCTGGGTTCCTCTAGCTAAGACAGTACTTTAAAACTACACCAGTATCTGGGGCTCACCACGACCAGGTCAATTAGAATCTTGATGGATTTTGGTTTAAGCCATTGTCAGAAACCAATGGGTAGACTCTATGGCCTCCAGGACCCCCAGCCAAGGCCCGCATAGAAAACACTGTACGGTCTTGCCTCACAGCTCTGCATCCTCTTCCAGCTTAGGAACACAAAAGCTGCAAGGGCAGTCTGTGGGCAGGGAAAACTTCTAGGGGCTGGGAGATGGCTGGAGTCTGGAGACTTGGGTAGAAGGGTGGAGGGGGAGGGTGCGTGTACAAGGCCATCTGGCAGTGACCACTAAGGTGGGGATGTGCCAGGCACGGGGAAGGACCAGCACAGGGGAAGAACACTGATGCATCCATGGAGGGAGGGGGTGACCACATGGCAGGGGGAAACGGCTTTTCAGAACCTACAATGCACAGGGTGCTGCGCTAAACATGCTTCTCTGAGTGACCAATTCTTTTTTTCTATTTTATTAATTTTAATAAGAAAGAAATAACAATGAGACAGGTTCAAAACACATTAGTAGGACAGCCACAATAATTAATGCAATGCATACTATTATCTTCATAGTCGTTGTTTCAGAGTACAGGATGTAGACATGATAACTTTTCTAAACACTATTAGCATAAATATTTCTTCTCATTGAACTAAAAGAAAATATATATATATATATATATATATATATATATATATATATATATATCCCAATAGTCCATAATTGTAGTGGGTTATCAGCAGAACTGACAATGTTGGAAGCTATTGACTTGAGCCTTTTATAGCTCAGCATATTAATACAGCTTTACTTTTTATACCTCATGGTTAAACTTTCCTGCTGGATGGTTAAGATCAAGATAAAGCAAGGCCTACGTAACAAAAAATGTAACTTTGTATCTGGCAAGGTCAGTCAAATCCCCTCAGGATTTACCCTGAAACCGTGTACAGTGTTCTGTAGATCTTTTGTCGGTGTCAGCCGTCTGGATGAGTCACAGCCATTGCTTGACCAGTTTTGAGCGATCAGTTCTTATACTGAGCTCTGAGGCAGGAGCTGTGCTCGATCTCGCAGCTGTGAACCAAGTGTCTGAGGCCCAGGGTCCTTGATCCCTGTGCGTTCTAAGCTTTCCAGGACTGTCGGGCAAAGGTGGATTCTGACACGGGGGACCTGGGTTACTTCACTGCCCACAAGCTTCCAGGAGGTACCGAAGCTTCGGTCCCCAGAACACACTTTGAGAAAACAGTGCTTACACCACGCTGCCTGGAGTCCCTTCTCTACTGAGGTGGAACCTGGTCAGGATTCTGCAAGCAGCTACCCTGGCCTAGACATCCCGAAGCGTGGCTGGTAGCGGTTACTCAGCTGGCTTCTCGCCAGGGGAGCAGGCTCTGCGGCTCATCTGTCACAGCACAAAGCCAAAGCCATTGGCGAGCACCTGCTCAGAACCTCAGGAAGCCAGCCCTGAATTTAGCCCCTCAGCAGCCGAGCTGTGGAGAGCGAGGATTTAGAGAAAATTGCCTACAACCACGGGCACCGGCCCCAGCACACAGCCTCTAACCAGTTCTATTTATGCCCATGACTGGACCCGGGAAACTGCGAGGAAAATAGCTAGCCACCAGGAGGTGGGGTTTGGACCACTGTATTATTATTACTTTTCTGATCAGCACAACATTTGGAATCTATTACCACGGCTTTTAGGTTTGCCCAGAGTGTAGGCTTTCCTCTTGATTTGGTAGTATTTCGGATTTAAGACTAGTTCTGTTATCTTCTTTCTTTGACCACAAAAACAAAGGAATTGACGGATAAATTCTTCCTACACGAGGAGAAGAAATTGTATGTCTCCGTTATCTCAGAAACAGGCTTGAGTCTTTCAGAAAACATTAATCACCCCATCTTTTACACATTTAAGTTCCTTGGGCATTGCATGGGAAATTGTCTGTTCCACATTTGAATCAAGCAAGAGCAAATCTATATTTGTAGTCCTGAATCTCTTTCAGTTTTCTTCCAATTAGATGCAATCATTTTTCCAATACTCTAATTAATACTTCCACATTAACTATTAGGCCTTATAAGAGAAAAATCATCTGTAACATAGTCATATCAAGCTAAACAGGATTTTCAAGCTCTTGCCCTTAATCTTTCTTTCAATTTTCTGCCATTTAGAAACAATTTTTTCCCAACACTCTAATGAATGCAAATGATATTCGTGATTAGTTAGTATTATGCTAATCTGAGCCTGGAATTTACCTAAATCTGCATGGTGTTGTCTGAGCACCAGATTGCTTTGGGTTTCTGAGGAAAATTACATTAGCCTGCCAGATGCACAAAACATGATAGAGATCTGAGCAAATAATCAAGATTACATTAGTTTTGTTTCTTAATGAACAACTGTTGGCATTAGGGATTACAGACAAATTATGGGTTTCCTCTCAGAGCTCAAGCAGCTAAGCAGCTGTGTGAGGGTCCCCTTTTCCTGACTACCCCTAAATAGATTGGGAGCTGCTGGGGCAGGGGGAGAGCATCTAACATTTCACGTAATTTAATTTGTTCCATTACAAAGTAATCATCACTCGGAGGCCCCGAGCTAACCTCCACATCTCCCCCACCAACCTCTCTCTGGAATGTGGGAGAATTCAGGCAAGGACCGGGGGCAGCTCAATGTGTTTTTCTTCTCTCCTGACTTGGAGGGTTGTGGGTTGCAGGCCTTTGAGACGACGTAGCTGCTTTCTGTCCCCTTTGGGCCACCTTCCAAAAGGGTGTCTGCCTACCTCGTGCTACTTGGGTGACACAGATGGAATGCTGCTGATAAGGGCTATGGATGTGACATAGTACGTCTGGCTGCTGCCTCAGGGGCGGGGTGAACCAGATACACACAGGGGCGACGGCCATCTGAGCCTGGGCCCCGTCCTGGGCTATTTGATCTGTGTCTGTGAAGTCTTACTATAATGAAATCCTTGTCCTGCAGTGGGTCTGTTGTGTTGGTGTACTGTGGGGTGTGTGTGTGTGTGTGTATGTGTGTGTGTGTGTGTGTGTGTGTGTGTGTGTGTGTAGGTAGGTAGGTAGGGATAGTTTAACAGCTCGTGGCCTTATTCTTAAACATTTTCCCTGATCTCAGTCAGCACAGAGGTGGGGGTTCAGGGCTGCAGATCTTTCTGTTTAGTTTCAGCGCCCTCACCTACAACATGGCGATTTCTCTGAGGTGCTATGTCCAGGTCTCAGTTGCCCCTGGGCCTTTGACATCTCATTTCTCTGTAGATATCATTCCTCTCCTCATTCGTATTCACACCTGAAGAAACTGCGCTGTCTTCAAGTGAACTACCTGCAGGTACTTACACTAGGTAGTTCCAACATAGCCTGTCCCCTACCGACCCAGGAGCTGTCACGCTGCCTTAGACGTTAGCGCCATAGAAGGGAGGTGAGTCTGTCATGTCACGTCATTGAAAATACTTTGGAAATGGAAATGGAAATACTTTGGAAAATATTCATTGAAAATACTTTGGAAATGCATTGACAAAATGAGTATTTATGTCGTTGTAAGTACAGTGTTGAACAGAAAGGGAAGATTGGGTCTCTACCATTGTAAACATGGGGGTTCTAAGTTCTAACACATTGGCCGCATGGTCACCACACAGACCTTCTTGTGTGGGCTTCAAGGGCCCCTCCAGCCCTGGCTGTGTGGTGTGTGGCAAGGCAGGGATGAAGGGCGAGGCTTCATTTACAGACACAGGCATCAACTGACTCTCTCTGCGGGCTGAGCAAGGCAGCTCTGAGAGCTAAGCTGCTGTTCCCGCCCTCTGCACCCAGTACCAAGAGCATCCCTGTGGAGCTCCACAGTGACCAACAACACCCGTTGCCCAGTGGGGTAGCCGGGCTCCTCAGCTGCCAGGAGCCCTTACCATGTCCAGTGGGAGGAGTGGGCATGCCCTGCTAGGATGCAGGTGAGAGAACAGGAACGAGGAAGGGGAGCAGGCAGGGGGTGCCTGCTAGGCTCGCTGTCAGCTCCCTTTCCCTGCCCTAGATGCTAGTTCTATAGAAGGGAGGTGAGTCTGTCTTGCCCATGTCCCACTTGACATGAATTCACTACTTTTGTCCCACAGTTTTTAGACTTAAGGAAAGCATGGGGGACCAGGGAGATAGCTCTGTAGAATAAAAGCTTGCCTGGCAAGCGCAGGGTCCTGAGTTCAATCCCCAGTACTGGAGAGAGAGAGAGAGAGAGAGAGAGAGAGAGAGAGAGAGAGAGAGAAGCTTGGGAACAAAATCAAAGGAAAGGAAGCTTGAGATAAAGGAAACCAAGCCAAAGAGTAAGTCAGACACAGAACTACTCCTGCTTTTCCTTATCAGTAATAGGAAAATGAAAGAGAAACAAGATGCGGAACAGGAAAGGAAGGGCCCCTCCCCAACCCGGGCTGCACCCTCTAGGGGGCCCAGGCCTCCTTTCCAGGTCTCCACTCCTCTCAGGTGTGTGGCAGTGAAGTCCTTCCTGGGTCACCAGGAGAGGGGACTCTCACTGAGCTGCTGAGAACAAAGCTATCAGAAAGACTTAGAAGAGCAAGGTGCCATCCCCGGCCCTGGTTGCTTAGAGACACACTGTGGGTGACCTCGTAGTCCTCGATGGGTCCTTGGAGGACACTTTACATGATATAAAATTTTCCATTGACCATCTCAGAATGAACTTTCATAGCTCCACTCTATACATATTGTGTGTCAGGGTGGGTGTCCATGAAAGACAGAAGATTTTACTTACAAATTGTGTGACGTGAACTCAATTATAGGCCGAGAAGCTGGAACCTATGGCAAGGTCAACCTCACTGGACAAGTCTTAGGGGTGATGGTTCAGGCTGGGGCTAAGACAAGCGCAGACAGGGAACCGGAAACGGAAGGCTAAGGAAGGCGGGATCTCCGTTCTGCACAAGGCTCCCGCTGAGCTTCCTCAGTAAGCGGACCGAAATGTACAGGAGCTCAGCACCTAGCAAAGATCACTTCGTTGGAACAAGCAGGACATGAAATCTTTGCAGAACTCCACTAAGCGCAGTGTTTGCTTGCCTCTAGAGCCGCTGATCCGACTGCCAACTAACAGCCTGGCACGAGCTCTCTGTTGGGGAGAGGGGCATGATTTTTGTTTTTCTTCTTCCCCTACTGTGGACCATATTTATTGTAAAGCAGTTTATTTTAAAGCATCATGATTATACTTTATTTGTAATTAGTTAATGTGAGCATGAGGAACAACCATATGTTAGGTAAAAGCATTTTACGCGTATGAACTCACTTAACCCTTACTGTAATTCTACAACGCAGGTGTTGCTTCTACCTGCATGTTAAAGTTAGGAAAAAACAAGGCACAGGGCAGTTAAGCCATTTCTCCACCCGTTTATGCAGCTGGCTGAGGGGGCATTTGGGATTTGAGCCCAGGTCCTCTGGCCTTAGAAGCCCGGGGTCTTATTCATGTTGCTATTCTGCTTCTCAAGATATTTTGAAGCACTCTCCAAAAGATATTTTTATATCTTGAACTCTCTCCCATTTTAAGTTTAGCTTCCCTCTGTTCTCTACTTAATAAACATCATAAAAGGCAGAGTGGTGAGATATAGAGTTTGTATTCTAAAACCAGTATTTACAATTTTTAGCTTTCTTCTATTCACACGAGGATATATGAAACGAGTCGCTATGACCTTACATAGCCTAGGATTTCCTCTACTCAGTTTTGAGGATGGTGGCGCTCTTCAGGAAAGCATACTTTCTATTTATCTGCTTTGATGTTTGCCAAAAGGCCAGTTCTTTGTTTCCAGTGGACATTTCAGCATTTTCCCGTAAAACTCCTCAGTCTCATTCTACTGACTGACTTACAAAATAAGGGTCATCCTAGTGTCATTCACCTAGTGAGGTTAAGAATTAGGCAAGCACTTGAGACAGGATCTGTTCCAGCAGCATCCTGCTTCCTGTCTGGCCCTCTGGGGCTGAGGGCTCTACTGTACCTCAGAGAAGCAGCACCCTAGAGGAGTGGCTCTGCCCAGGAGCCACAGCTCAAGGCCGGAGTCCCCCAAGCAATCCCTCTCTTCTCCTGAATGTGCGATGCCTTTCAAAGGCAGGGCCCGCATCATGAGACACTTCCAAACAGAAGAAACTGAGGTATTGGTGGGCAGAATTTTCCTCTTACAGGGAATTTTCACATTCAGTCAGTGTTCCCAAAATATTGTACCACAACTCAGTAGTGAGTGAAGATATATTATTTAGTGAAATGGCACCTTCACTTAAAAAAAAAAGGAAAAGAGAGAGTGGTCTAGGTGCCGTGGCACACACGCGTTATCACAGCCCACAGGAGGCTCGGGCAGGAGGCTCGTTAGGAGCCAGCTTGCGCTAAACACTGAGTCCAGGCCCTGGGCTTCTAAGGCCAGAGGACCTGGGCTCAAATCCCAAACGCACCCTCAGCCAGCTGCGTAACCGTGTGGGGAAATGACTTAACTGCCCTACATAGCAAGACCCTGTTGCTATCTTAAAAATAAATAAATATTAAAAAATAGTAAAAACCTATTAGAAGAGCTTTTCAGATATTAAAACTAAAGGTCACTTATGAGTAACTTTAGTCTCGCTTATGCACATGTGTGTGCCAGGTAAAGGTGATGGGAAGGCCCCCAAAGTTAGTAGCCATTGCATTTCATTTACTTAAACTGATTAAAAATGCAGGCGGGACTTGGGGGGCCCAGCAGACTGCACATGTACGCGGATCTGTTCTGCAGCACCCGCCTGCTCCTCTGTATTCTCAAGGCAGTGTCACTCGACTCCCTCCATTCATATAAGACAAGCAAATGAAGCAAAACAAACCAGCAGCGACACCTTGTTAACAAAGAGGTAGACGAGCCCTCTGAGTTGATAGGGACAAGAGGCGCAGGGCAAGGACAAGAGCAGGGCAAAGGAGAATAAGGAGAATTCGGAGGTGTCCACCCTTCAAACTCCTCAAAGTAGACTCAAGAAAGGTTCTAAGGAACCCTTTTTAAATAGCCTGCAAAGCCTCTCAGAAGCAGTGGGGTCATTGAGCAAAGGGCTTTACCGCCTAACTAACACGCCAAGTTTCTCTGCTTTTAGCTAGACTCCTATGAGCTCCATGTGGCAACACGTGGCCTTTCCCAGCTGAGAAGCTCCCGAGGTCTTCCACTGATCTCGGGGGGCTCTTGATCTTGGGGCTGCCCGTTCTCAGCTGGGTGAGCATCAGTGTCTGCCGCCATAAGATGGGATTCTGTACACTCTTAGCTTTGTTGCAAAACCGATAGGATGTGCAACCCCTGGCAGAGAACCCCACACCTAGGTGTACACAGGCGTGGTGTGAGAGAATTCTAGGGACATCTCACAGTTCAACCAGAGTACTTCGTTTAGTTAAGAGTCTCCAAAATACATGTATTTTGAACAATGTTGGGAATTGTTAGCTCAACAGCCACTAGGGACACCTTAGTGTCCAAAGGACACCTATTTGCCCAGAGGCTGGGATACTATGCCAATACGGTATTCCTTGTCTGAGAAGAACACAAAACAGAAAGTATCATGTTCCACAGGTATTTATTTTATTCTCTGATAGCCCATGGCCAAGAGTGTAAAAGGCAACAGTCAATATTAGCAACGCTTCTTTATAGCCATGCTGCTGTTTGGAATTCCCCACGAAAACCAGTGTGCTCAAAGTGTCTCACAAGAGACCACGAAGCAAAGGGCGATAGCCCTGACCCACAGAGGTGGCGGTGAGGCCCATTCCAAACTGATTGATTGACTGATGGATTGATTTCTTAATTTCTGATGGCACAATAACAATTACAAGCTACTGTTTGTCAGCCAAATCTGGTGTGATGTAGTCGAAGGTTCACATCTGTGAAAACATCCCAAGGATCAGTGCATCAAATTAGCTCTCTTGGCTTTTTTCCAATTAAAAGTTAACATGTGTCATTAATATCTCAGCATTGTGTATTGAATTAATTGATTGAACACTCATGCTACGCAAACATGCTGTTTGCATTACATG
>PVKN010018178.1:0-16961 GCA_004027915.1 Capromys pilorides
GGATTTGAACATGACAACAATGAATGCATGCACATATGGCAAATAAATACGTGAAAAGATGTCCAACATCATTAATCATTAGGGAAAAGCAGAAGAAAAACCACAGTGAGACACCTAACATCACAACAGTAAAAATACCAAATGTAGATGAGGACTTGAGAAAGCTGAACGCTTGTGTGCAGCCGGGGAAGACCTAAAATGATTCTATGCTTTGGAAAACAGTAAGCTAAACCTTCGCCTGCCAATGACCCAGCATTTCTTCCCTGGTTTTCACTCCAAAGAAAACACATTTGTACAATGCCTCGTGCTCAGATGTTCACAGAAATTTTTATTTGCAATTGCCAGTTCCTAGAGACAATCCCAATGCCCATAGAGCACGAAAAGATAAACCAACAGCAATACGTCCACATGGTGCAAAAGTGCTCAGTGACGACAAGGAATGGGTTAATGACAAAGGCAACGACGTGTATGCACTTCAAAACAACCATGTTATGTGACAGAAAAACGCAACCTGACTTCACTTGGTAAGTCTGCGGAAAACGCAGACTAAGCTAGGCCACGGGAGTAGACTGGTTGCCACTGGAGATGGTGGGGGAGAGGGAGGGATTACAAAGAGGCGTGCAAACTTCTGCAGTTGATGGAGCTGTTCATTATCTTGATTGTGGCAGTGGTTGCACGGTTGTGTACATAACTCAAAGCTCGTCAAATTGCACACTTTAAATGTCTAATTTAAATATATGCTATCTCTCAATAACCTTTTTTACAAAGCATAACGAGCATCCCTAATCAGCGTGGATGAATACTAGATATGAACTAAACAAAATACAATAGGATATGTAGAGTGGGAACTTACTTGCCCTGAGGATTCTTGGCGCACCTACCTCAGCGGCTGGCTGTATTGACTTGCCCTCATTCCCAGGCTGGGGCGCTGAATTCAACTGCTGGTTCGGTATACTGTCCGAGTTAAGTGCGGGCTTCTCTCTAAGCAAGCTTGCAGGAGCATCGTCAACAAAAGAATGCCATTTCAGTTAGTAAAGAGTATCTGTGTCTCAAAGTGTTGTGAGGAGGATAAATGAAAAAGCACAAGCACACACTGCTACAACACATGTCAAAATGGACTGGTTTTACCCTCCCTGCTCTTCAACTTATCTCCAAAGGTAGTGTATTTTCAATACAGCTGCCCAAGCCCGAGCCACCTGTACCAGAAGCCCGGGCCAAAGCAGACCGCAACCCACCCTACCCAGCTTCACCAGGGCCTTGCCCGACGGCCCCGCCCCAAGAGCCCTAGGCCTGGGAGAGGCCCCGCCCCCAGCCTCACCCTTGAGCGCCACCTCTGCCCTGCTCGCTGGCACGCTTCCTCTTCGGCTTTCGCGCAGGTACCCCTGGCGGGAGAGAAAGCGTTGAGCCACAGCTGTGGGGTTAGGGCCGAGACTCAGAGGAAACGGGCGCGGAACCCCTGGAGCCCCCTCGAAGCGGCAGGGACAGACAAGGAGGAGGACGGCATGGGAGGGCGCGGGCAGACCTGAGCCAGGAGTCCCCAAGCCGAGCGAAGGATAGGCGCCCGGTTCCCCCGATGGGTGCGGGGGGCGCGAGGTCCTGGGCAGGACGAGCACTGGCTCCCGCCGGGCTGCGGGACTCAGGCCCATGCCGCTGTCGCCCGCGACCTCCTGGTTCCGTTAGCTCCGCTGTCCGCGGAGCGTAGGGTCCTGGACTGGAACCTGGACGACCGGGAAGGGCGGGGCAAACGGCTGCAGAGCGCGGGACCAGGCGGGCGGGTGGAGGAGCGGGGGACCAGACCCTGGGCACGCAGGCGTGGGTGCGCGGTAGGGGGACCGGGCACACCGGGGAGGGGGGTGCTCGGGAAAAGCGATCTGCTGCGTTCTGGCCTCAGGCGGACCCAGAGGCCCTTGGGCCCTTCCCAGGTGCCCCAAGCCAGGGTCGCACCATCCTCCCTTCTGCGTCCCTATCCTACCATCCGCACCCCTAACGGGACGGACGCAGTGCCCGAAACTTTAGGGAAAGAGCCACAGCTGCCCAGGCGCTGGGGGGGGGTGGGGGGGGAGAGAGGGAGGGGGAAAGAGCGAGAGCGAGAGTGACCCATTAGGATAGAATGAGGACACATGATGGGGTCTTCTAGCAGATTTGGGTACAAACTTGCCTGGGGACAAAGTTGGAGAAGCCAAGCCTGCCCTTGGCCTCTTGCACTGGAGCAGTGAGAGCACAGACTCCCGCTGGTGCAGTAAGCAAGTAGGTCCTGGAGCAGAGGGGTAGGGGCCCTGGCCTTGGGCCACCCAAGGTCTGATCCTGGGGAAGGGAGGGGGGCTCCACTGGATTCTCGTGGCATCTCTTTCCTAGATGCCCCTAACCAAGTTTGCCACATGAGCATCTGCTTCCCACTCCACACACCCAACAAGATCTGGCACTCAGGTCCAGGGGGCCATGGCCAAGCAGTCCTGGCTCTAGCTCCTTACCCAATCCTTGCCCTCTTCCCTACATGCTGCACACTTGGCCACCCTTTCCGCCTCCTGCCAGGACCTCCAGCTGTGGTGCACTGCCTCCCAAATCAGGCTAAAGTTGACAAACTGCACTCCTAAAGGGAAGCCTTTCTGAAATCCAAACCAGCATTGGAAAGTCTTTCAGGCCCCTGATGGCACAGACCTCTAGTGAGACACTGCTGTGGCCTCTCTCTGGGTCCACAGAGGAGCAGAGAGGGGCAGCACCTTTTCCAGGAGCACACAGTATGCTGGAGCAGAGGCTGGGTAGGAGTCCTGGCCTCTGCGCCCCAGCACCTCACCGTCTCTTCTCAGTGGTCCTCTCCCTGTCCTATTTTCACTCTGCTCTCATGTGACCCCGGCTGCTGCTGGCTAATGCTGAAGTGGGCCCATGGGGCACTGTGAAACAGGGGAGTGAGGCAAGGGGCAGGGGGAGAAGAGGAGGCTCTGCCCAGACAGAACATATGTCTACCCCTTCTTACTGGCCCAGGCGCTGCAGACCTCCGGGACAGTTCCAGGCCCCGTCCACTCTAGTCACCTCCAGAGCACCAAAGCTCCACAGACAGAGGCAGCCATGGACCCTGGGGAGAAGCTGGACCCAATTCCTGACAGCTGTATCCTGCAGCCACCTGCCTTCCACCCGGTGAGCAGCTACCCCACCTGGAGCCTCCCAGGACCCTGGGCTCCTGGCTTCCAGGTTTCTAGGGATGCGGGGAGCTCAGTTTCAGGCCTGGGGAAGAGGTTGCCCCCTACCTGCTGCTCCTCGCACTCCTCTGCTCCGCATCCAGGAGACTTCCACTGGCACCCCACCAAGGAGCTCTCTACTCACCTTCCTTGCTTAACAGCCTCTTCCCAGAGCCCTCTGTCAGCTCCCCTGCAACCCACCCTGCCAGGAGGGTGGGAAGCAGGGCCAAGAGCTGCTGAGCCAGCTAAGCAGCAGTGCTGTGACAGGTGAGGTCCCTGGTCTCCTGTCCTGCTTAAGTGCCCAAGAAACCAGCAGGTCCCAGGCTCCTCCCTGCACCAGCTACAAGCTGCAGCCTAGAGGCAAGCATGGGTGGCAAGAGGTCTTCCTAGGTGGCTTTCTCATCTGAAGGGATGGAACGTGGCTTTAGAAAGCAACACTGCAGCCTGATCTTGGGGTGCCTCCAGAGTGCTCCGCAGCATCTCAGCACTGAGCAGCCTCACAGGGAGACAGCCAGATCACCCTGTACCCTGGTGCTCAGGCCAGGCCAGCCACGAATATATGCTCAGACTGCTCCAGGGTGAAGACAATAACACAGGCACCAAGTAGGCAGTACTCGGAGAAGACATGGGGATGGGAAGAGGACAGCCCAGAGGCATCAGAGTCTAGAGCTAGGGTTAAGGGATTGGAATGTGTACAGTATATTTTAGGAAGGGTTAGAGCTTAGGATTAGCAACTTCCCATGGGAACAATAGCACAGGAAGGCAGCTGGGCCATTTTTAGGGTCCCTGCTGGAACCTGTCCCATCCTGTCATTCTTGTGGGCTCCCAGTCCCAGACCCTAGCCATTAAATAGTCTCTAAGGAGCCAGGCATGGTAACACATGCCTGTACTCCCAGCACCTGGGAGACTGAGGCAGGAGAATCATTGTGAGTTTGAGACCAACCTGGACTACAAAGTGAGCTCAAAGCCAACCTAAATGCATAATGAGACCCCATGTCAAAAAGGTAAATAAATAAATAAATAAATAAATAAATAAATAAATAGTCTCCAGGGACCCTCAAATCCAGGCTTCTGGGGACCAGGATGGCCTCCCTGGGGAAACAGCAGCCATGGCATCCTGGGCTGGAAGAGGCACTGGGCAGCACTCTCATAGCCACAAGAAACCTTTGACATGTCCATGTCCAAGAGAAGGGAGAAAGTTGGAGAGAACATGTCAGAAAAATGACTCCTTCCAGTAAGGACATCTCTTCAAAGCGGGAGAGCCGATGTCCTCTTCTCTCCCCGCTGCCCAGGCTCTGGGCCCTGGCCTTTCCTCCAGCCCCACATGTGGCTTCCTCCCCTTGCTCAGGTGGTTCCTTATATCACAACCATTTTTGGTGGCCTACACACAGGCAAGATGGTCATGGTTCAGGGAGCAGTCCCCAGAGACGCACACAGGTACAGGCAGCGCTCAGGACGGATCTGGGACTCCCCCACCTCAGCAGCCTCTCTCGGCTCTGAGCAGGACAATGCAGGTTTCAGGTGGACTTCCAATGTGGCTGCAGCCTGGATCCACGGCCAGACATCGCCATCCACTTCAACCCTCGCTTCCACACCACTAGACCCCATGTCATCTGCAACACCCTGCATGGAGGACACTGGCAGATGGAGGCCCGGTGGCCTGGACTGGCCCTCCAGAGAGGGGACAGCTTCCTCATCCTCTTCCTCTTTGGAAATGAGGAGATGAAGGTGAGCAAGAGCATGGGCCCAAGAGCTGCATACCTCTACCCTTCTTTGCCTGGTCATTGCTCTGCATCATGTGCAGTGGCATAGTGGGGAGAGGGCTGAGGAGCCACCACACTGTCCTGGCTCCTTGGGCCACTGCCATGCTGCAGAATGCACTTAAAGAGTGCTTTCTGGAAACAAGACACCTCTACACTCTTACCTTGAGGGTGGAGGAGTTGGAGTTGGATCCAGAGCCTGGTGTGCACCTGTTTGGTAAGTGTTGTCACTGACCTGCATTTGGCCTTCTGAACCATTGGCCCGTTGCCCCAGGATGCCTTTGTGACAACCATCTGACATTGGTAGCAGCAAAGCACAGGTGGCACAGGGCTCAGGAACTCCTGCCAGAAAGATGGCAGGGTCTCCAGGCAGCTCCAGGTCAAGCACTGGACAGGGAAGGACTAAGGGTGGAGTCACCACCCAGGCTCTCCAGCAGACAGCCCTTTCATGCCCTGTCATGCTGACAAGACTGCACTGCAGTGCAGACAGAAGGTCCTGCCTTGCAGAGGTGGCATGAAATCCTGTGGCTGCCCTGCAGGTAAGTGTGAATGGAAAGCACTTCCTCCACTACCGATACCGACTCCCACTGTCTCGGGTGGACACCCTGGGCATATTTGGGGACGTCTCTGTGCAGGCCGTTGGATTCCTGAATATTAGCGTAAGTTTCCTTGGGGCTGAGGCCTGGGCCATGGAGGCCTCTGACTTCCTGACACCCAGACCAGTGTGGGAGACACTTTCCATCTTAGACCAAGTGGCAGAGAAGGCCAGGAAACCTGTGACAGGGAACCCACAATGTCAGATGTGCATGGGATGAGGGGAGAGAAGATGCCAGTAGACAGGTGTGGAGCTGCAAACAGGATCTGTCCTGGCAGTGCTGGGGAGCTAAGGGCTCAGCACAGTGGTCTGAATAGGTTGCCATGGGCTGATGCCTCATTCTTCTGATAAATTTACTCAAAACCGAGACCTGAGCATCTGTCACCAGCAACTCTGACTCAACAAGCCCAAAGTGGGACTGGGGACTGGACTTCAGGAGGCAGATTTAGGAGCCACCACCCAGCTGCAGGAAGCAGGTGTGAATGGGGGGGAGGGTGCCAGGGGCCTGCAGGGTACTGGATGTGCCCTTCTTTTTCTGCACAGCCATTTGCAGAAGGCAGCAGAGAGTATCCAGCTGGACACGTGAGTCTGGGGCATGGCTGGGCCTGCAGATGCACTGAGTCGACTTGCTGACCACACCTGCCCTTGCCCTTGCCCTTCCCTCCCCAAGGTTGCAGCTTCAGGTGAGGCCTAGCCTGGCCCCTCTTCAGAGTCACCCATAATTCCTAGCAGGAGATGCCTTTTGGTGGCAGTCCCCATTCTGCCACGCCACCACACGAGGGGCTAGGGTGAACCTCACAGGATACAAGGTGATGTGGCCCCTGAGTGTGTGATGATATAGTTCTTCCCCATCACCCCAGAGCTGGGAACTCCAGGTTCAAGAGACCCCCTGGAGCTCCCATGACACATGCTGCCATGAGAGACAGAAGCCCCAGGGTTCCCAGTGAGTGCCCTTCCTGGGACAAACACCTGTGCCTCTCTTCTCCACAGCCCTTCCTGCTTCAGAGTGCTGAGCTGGTAAGTGGCCCCACTAGTCCCCTAGAGGTGTGGTCCATCTCGAGTCCCTCAGAGCAGGGGGAGCATCCAGGATGTTGGTGTGCTGTGGTGACAGGCACTCAGCCTGTTTCCCTTCTTGTGGGCAAGTTGAGCCACTCCAGGCAAAAATTTCAGCTTCATTTTCCCTTAGCTCCATTGGTGCTACAATACTAGATGCTTCCCAGGTCAGACTCTAGGATGGGAAGTCAGGCTGGCCTCAGCTCTAGCCACTGGTTCGCGGGGTTTGGTGGAACTAGCCACCAAATTTATGTGACAGTTCAGGGTGCTCAGGTCCCTGGTGCGAGTTCATCCCATGGGCCTGCATCAGAAGCCACAGGAAGTGTGGTGCTGCCTCCAGTGGACAGAACCTGCCACCCCAGTGCTCACCACCACCAGAGGAGCTCAGAAGTTGCTCCTGGCAGCGGAGGCCTTCCTGAGTCTCAGGGATCACTGCCCCCATCTCTCCCTGTCCTTCAGGAGCTTCCCTGTTCACGAGCCCTTCCTCAGGGACTCTGGCCCGGACAGGTCATCATAGTTCGAGGACTGGTCTTGCAAGAACCAAAGGAGTAAGTGCCCCACCAAGTGCCACTTCTTTTAGTTCCCCAGGAGCGCCACGCAGCCTCCTTCTGTGAGAAACAGTGCAGAGACCAGTAAGTTGCCCCAGGCTGTGGAGCTCCAGAAGTCAGGCTGTCCTGCGGCAGCATCTCCTGTAGTGGTGCCTCAGCCAGGCTACTGAGGAAATAAAAAGACCTCACAGCCCAGGGAGAGACTTGATTTAGGTGACTCTCAGCAGGGACAGGTGGCCCTCAGCAGAGCCAGGGTTCCAGCACACTATTTTTAAGTGGTGCTGCCTAGTTCTTCCTCCAGGGGGCGCTCAGACCCCGGTGAGTGGCGCATATCTAGCTCGACCAAGACCCGGGCCTGAGCGCACCCTAGAGGAAGAGCCAGCCCAGCCATCTACCAGGAGGAAGGGCCTTTTCAAAGCCAGATTGCTTTGTTGCCAGCTGCTCCTGTCACCTGATACCTATGTAACCCCGGGCAGTGACGTTTCCTCTCTGTGCCCCAAGCTCCTTATCAGTCTTGGGTTAACAATGATGCCAACTTCGTTGGCTGCAGAGGTGGTGATAGAATTAGCTCAGGCAGGGTTGACACAGAGGGCCGCACATGCGCTCTCTCTGCTTTGCCACTATTTTAGTCTGTTTCCAACCTCACCAGACCTCTTCCCCTCAGCTCTGGAGCACAGAAGAGCTCTAAGCAGCCGGGCTGGAACGAAGGCTCCTGCAGCTAGGTCTTCCCCTGGTTTTTCCTCTTGCACTCTGTGTGATCAGGCAAGGCACTACGTGTGCCTGACTCTCCCAGCTAAAAGAGGTGAAAAATGAACCCACCCTGGTGGGGAAATGGGCAGACACCCTTCCCACTCCAAAACCGGGAGGCCCGAGGCCAGGTCTTCATCTCAGTTCAAAGTCACGTGGTGGTTGTTAGAGACAGCCACGTGAATGCACAGGATATAATGGAAAGAAAGTCCCAGTGGAAACAAAGTCATGCTGGGTCTTGTAATTATCTTTAAAGAAAATCGAAAGCCATCCTTAGTATAATTCAGGCTTTGGATGTAGCATTCATTAAAATAGAAGTGTGTGCTAGACCAGGTGGAACATGCTCAAAGGCCTGCTCAGCTGTGGCCCTTTAGACTTAGCCCACACGTGGCACCAGCAGGCCTATGGTGAATGCTAGGCTGCTACTGTTTCTAAAACAGCTGAGGGCTTGAGTTGGGCAGAGGGAGCAATTGTAGGACCCTGGTTCCTTTCTGGTGAAGGTCTGTTATTATTCCTAAATTATAGATGAGGAAATAGAGAGATTGCATGAATTGCCTGAGGTCCCAGAAAGTAGCTAAGCCAGCTCTAGCCACTGAGCTTTCTGCAAATTAAGACAGTGCCTGGTGCTGAGTTACACTCAACACGTATTAGTGGCTACTTTTATTGCCACAGTTATCCTCATTTTCATGAGAGAAACTAAGGCTCCAGCTAGGAGATGCCCTGCCCCCATGGACCCTCAGTCAGCAGAAGACAACTCTGGCACTCAATCTCAGCTTGAAACTGTTCTTTCTGCTCCCCTGTGAACATTCACCTATGAGCAGTCCCAGCATTTAGCCCTTGACCACTACCTGTCCTTGCCCAGGTACTGGTGTCCTTGGGATGGCAAGCCCACTCCCTGTTCTGCCCACTTCCTACAGCTTCACACTGAGCCTGAGGGATAAGGCTGCCCGCACACCTGTGATGCTCAGGGCCTCCTTCACAGACCGAACACTGGCCTGGGTCTCTCCCTGGGGCCACAAGACACTGATCTCATCGCCCTTCCTCTTTCACTCCCAGCGATTCTTTGAGGTGAGTCAGAGCTACATGATCACATCCTTTGGGAAGGATTCCAGAGCTGAATCCCATAGTGATCTGGTTACCCCATAATAATCTGGGGTGGTACACAGGGTAGGTGCCGAGATAGAAGCCAACAGAAAGAATGGCCTACTGTCTTGCACACAGCCCTCTGTGCCAGTGCTAGAGACCCCAAGCCCAAGACCAGGCACAAGGAGTACAAATGGGGACCCAAGCATTGCTGTGGTGAAAGTACCCCAAATGATTCCGGTGCACAGCAGGGGTGGAACTGTTTTTCTGACAGCAAGATCCCCAGTGCAGCTGATAAAATGAAGGCCAGGAAGATCCTAGTCACAGCCATAGTGGGCTATGACACACTGGGCCATCTTCAGGTGTCTTCCAGGGCACAATGGTATGGACACTCACCCACGTGGCTTCTTGCTAGGTGCTGCTCCTATGCCAGGAAGGGGGGCTGAAGCTGGCACTCAATGGGCAGGGCCTGGGGGCCATGAGCCTAGGCCAGCAGGTGCTGGAGAGACTGCAGGAGGTCCAGGTCAAAGGAAGCATCCAGCTATACTGTGTCCACTGCTGAGGAGCTCGGCGTGGCCCAGCCAGAAGAAGAAGCCAGGCTGCACCAGGGCCTCACAGTGTGGCACCTACTTGCCATGCCGTGTAGAGCTTGTTCACCAAGGTGGCTGCACCATGAATCTGCACTGCAGGTACCCCACCCACAGCTGAGCTTTTCCCTGGCTTCCTTCAGGGCCACACTGTGCCCATGGGGTGGGCTGTAAGAGCCTAACAAAGATTCTCAGAAGTACAGGGGCCTCAAGAACTTGGACATTTGCTCCATTCCTACCCAGAAGCTCAGGAGAAACTGGACCAGGCCTGCAGGACACCTGAAACCCCAACACCAAGACCCTATCTTGGACATCTGTGCTTCCCAGGCCCCAGCATCAGCAGCAGGGCTGGAGATCCCATGAGTCCCAGGCTGGGCCCAACTTGTGCTACTCATGCTCATTCCATCAGCTGCTTCTACCCATGACAGAGCAAAGCTGAGCATGGGGTTTCTCCAGAGCAAGTCCTAGGGCCACACAGAGCCTATGGTTACACAGTAACAGCAGGCGGGAGAAGGAGAGGGAGGAGGCCTGCCCATCCCTGCAGGGACAGCAGCTCAGGCACACAGCCAGTCTGTATTCCTCCACTGGCCACTCAGGTGTCACATGACCCCCTAGGTTCCATGTGGCCTCGATTCAAGTGGATCCACTCTGTGACATCCACATGACAATGCATTTCTAGAATTTACCCATCATTGAGTAACATGTACAGGAAGCATATAGAGAAACTGAATCTATAAGATGGAATAGCTGAAATGAGTATTTTTGTAACTTTGTACCCAAGAAGCAGAGAGTAATAGCTTTCACTCATCACATCTTAGTAAATTCCCTGGGGTAGAGATTTCACAGCAAGCCCTCAGCATACCCGGGGAACCTGGACATTGGTGGCAGAGGTAACTGTGGAGTGACCACCTGAAAACCAAGGCACTGGGTTCTGGTCAGGACTTAGGACAAGGAGGAGCCGGCGTGGGCTGGATGCATCCGGGGCTGTAGACCCAAGGTCAGGGCAAAGGGAATGCTACAAGCAGCTCCGCCCTGGTGCCGTTGCTGAGCTGGGAGCAAAGTCTGTGCTGCTGTTGCTGTTGCTGCGTGCATACACACAGGGCTGGTATGCTGTACAAAAGAGATTTTAACAGGCCAGACGTAAGGCAGCTGCTCTTAGAAATACCTGCTTAGAGGGCTAGCTCTGGCCTATTGGAACATGACTACAGGCAGTTCCCACACTGACTCGGAATCTATCCTAAAGGGTAGAGAGGCTCATGGTGCCCAGATAGGTGACAGCGTGGCCCATGCTGAGCACCTGCCTTTCTTCTGGGAGCCCAGCATCTCTGCAAATGCTGGGCAGAGAGTACCCATACCACTCACCTTCCACCAAATTTCCAGACTTCTGGACTCAGAAGACACCTCTGATGGGCAGAACTCACACATTGCTTTGGCTCCCGAGGGAAAAATTGGCATGTGCTGCGTGACCCTAGTGAGGACTCTCAGAGGCCTCCCCTGGTTTCCTCTGGATGCTGCCCCTTGGACCTTTCCCTTTGCTTATTTTGCTCTGTACACTTTACCCTAATAAATCTTAACTTGGAGTCCATTTGCTGATCTGGAACCGGTTTCAGGTACTCTCCAAACATGTCTCCTTGGTATATGGACTCTTGGCTTTAGGTGAAGTCCAGTATCCTTTTCCTCTGGTGTTAGTGGAGACACAGAGCGTTCTCTGACTCTGTGGCTGTGTGCATTTTTTTTATCCTTCTACCTTTAACTTCTCTACACCTATACTCTTAACCTATTTATATCTTCTAACCCTTTATGTAGGCCCCCGACTTATGAACGAGTTCCATTCCATGAGAATGTTCATGACTCAGATCTGTTTGTAAACCTGACAAAGTGAGTCTACTTACCCTCAACACAAAGGTATGGCATAGAGTGCAAAAAATCCACATATACCAAAATGCTGTAAGTAAACTATTTTTACTTTTACAGTACTTTAAAATGGTGGAACAGTAGAGCACAACTGGCTTACAGGGGCTTAGCGACATGAGGAGTGGCGGTAGGCTGGAGACGGTGGCGGGCCCTGCTTCCCACCCAGCACGCGCAGTGCAGCTGACAACTTCCAGCACATGTGGGAGCTACTTTCACAATGTGTTCACATCTGCAAATGTTCATGATGCAAGGTCCATTCATATCTGTGAAAGTTTGCAACTCAAATGTTCGTAAGCTGGAGACTTCCTATGCGTTTAACCTGTCTGCGTGAATTCACTTTCTTGCTTAGCTTGTAGCTAAGTCACACTTTCAGTTTCCAGTTTTAGTCAATGTCACACTGGATGTTGTAGCCAGAACAGTTGGGTAAGAAAAAAAGCATCCAAATTAAAAAGGGAAAACTGAAACTATCTACTTGCAGACCACAAGATCTTATATGTTAAAAAAAAAAAAAAAAAACTAAATGAGCTACACAGAAAAAAAAGCACTAGTAAATAAAAACTGATAGAACTAATGCATTTAGTAATGAAATAGTACACTACAAAATCAATATTCAAAAATCAATGTAACTATCCAAAAAATCAAGAAAATGACCCTATTAATGATAGCACTAAAAAAAAAAATACTTATGTATAAATTCAACCAAGAAATTTAAAGTACAGGGGATTTGCCAGGTAGCTCAGTGGATTAAAGCACATGATTCAGTGAACTCACTTAGACCCTGAGGACTGCGGTTGAATACCCTTCCCTACGTGGAGCATGACACCTGCTCTTGAGGATGCCTGAGCCATCCAAAAAAAAAAAAAAAAAGAAAGAAAAAGAGGGGCTGGGGAGATAGTTCCATGGCACAAGTGCCTGCCTGGCAAGTGCAAGGTTGTGAGTTTGAACCTCGATCCCACCAAAAAAAAAGAAAGAAAAAGAAATTGAAAATGCAGTGAAAACTATAAAACACCAGTAAAATAAATTTTAAAAGACACAAAGACTTAAAAAGATATTTCATATTCACAGATAAGAAAAATATTGCTTAAATTCCTCCTCTAGCCAAAGCAACATATAAATTAAATGCAATGTCTGTCAAAATCCTAGCAGCATTCTTCCTAAAGCAGAAAAAAAAATCTAAAACTTGCATAAAGTACAAAACATCTCTCAAAGAGCCAAAATCTTGACATGCTGAGAGGTTAAAAAAAAAAAATAGTGGACCTTCACACTTGCTGATTCCAAGCATATATGGTGAAGGATTTTCCAACAAGAGTGCCAAGAAGACACAGTGGAAAGGAGATACTTCATCAATAAATGATGTCACCCATCTTCAAAGAATGACATTGAATCCTTGCCATATGCCATACACAAAAATCAATTTGAAAGAAGTTCAAGACCCAAATGTAAGTCTTGCAGCTGTAAAGCTCTGTTATGGCTTGTGTCTAGTTGTTCTCCCAGAGCCTCATGAAGTCCTGGGGTGGCTTCTGGAGCTTATGATTATTGTGGGTTTGGATGCTGCACTTGCCCTGGTAAGGAGGGGAGAGAGGCTAGCTAGCTGTGTGAGCTGCTGCCACTCTCTTTGCTCTCTGCTCTATGCTGTTACCATGAAAGGCTGTTCTCTGCCATGTGCCTCTCTGCCTTGGAGCCAGCTGAGTATGGACTGAAACCTGCATTAACTGTGAACTAAATAAACTCCTTTCTTTATTTTGGGTGCCGGGTATTTGTCCCAGCAATGAAAAAAAAGTAACCAACACAAACTCCTGGAAGAAATCATCAGGAGAAAAGTTTTGATACTGGATTTACCAACAATTTTTCAGAAACCACAACAAAATCTCAGGCTTAATTGTAGATATTTTCTTCACTTCGTATTCTACATAAGCATTTATCTGTTCCAGTGCTTTAAAGTTTTTTTGGGTTTTTTTGTTGTTGTTGTTGTCATGTTTGTTTGTTGGTTTGTTTGTTTTTGAGATAGGGTCATGCTCTGTAGCCCAGGCTGGTCTTGAACTCACTATGTAGCCTAAACTGGCCTGGAACTCAAGACAGTCCTCTTGCCACAGCATCCCAAGTGCTGAGATTACAGGCATGTATCACCATGCCAGGCCTAGGCTTTTTTCTTTTTTTTTTAAACTATGGAGATATTTAGAAGAAAAACATACAACATACTCATCTCTGATGAATGTCCATTCCATTAAAGAAAGAAAATCAGGGCCAGGGAGATAGCTCAGTGGAATAAGTGCTGGCCTGGCAAGCACAGGGTCCTGAGTTCAATCCCCGGTATTGCAAAGAAAAAAAAAAAAAAAAAACAGCATACTGATTGCCTGTGTGCTATGCCAGCCCCACCCCCATCCCCAGGGCACACTGAGATTATACCTGAGACTGGGCATGGTGGCGTGTGCCTGTAATCCCAGCGCTTGTGAGGCTGTAAACAGGAGGATCACTACAAGTCCGATCTGTGTAGTGACACCCTGTAGACCTTGTACTAAAATCCATACAGCACACTATCTTTAGAAACTAGTAATAAAGATGCAAAGTGAAAACTGAAGGCTTCTCTATACCCTACCAACTGCTGCTTTTCCCTAGGAATAACCCTTGTTGTGCTGACTCGAGGATTCCTTCTATAGCTAAAAGCATGATTTGCATATGTGTAGCAAATTATTCTTATATGGAAAATGAATCAATATTGTTCAAATTTAAAGGTCAAATGGAAGAAATTCAAAATAGCTATAATATAAAAGTTAATACACAATATCAAATTTGCCTATAAATCAAGAAAATACAGCTATTTTGTGTTCGGATCTAGGCGATCCCCAGCCTGATATGTACTCTGAAGTAGGGGATGATTGGATAATGGGATGCTGGGTTCAGCAGCTGAGTGTGCTGCTGGGAAACGGGGCCAGGAGGGCAAGGGGTGGGTGACCTGGAAGGTGCGTCCCCTCCCTGACTCTGCCCTGCATGCTCTGCTTCCTGCTGCCATGGGTTGGTCCTCTTTCCACCATGTGTGCCTGCCCGGTACTATATCTGCCTTGGAGCAGCCAGCCACAAACTGCACTCCTGCAACCCTGAGCCAAATTAAGCCTCTCCCCCTTTAAATTGCATCATCTCAGCAATGAAGATAATGAGACACAACAACTCATTTCTTAAATGATGATCGATATAAAGATTCACTTAGTAGAAAAACAAAATACAAATACAGTGAACATAGCAGATACTTCATTTATAACTAATCAGTGAAATGCAATTATAACAAAGGGGCTCCATTGTTTACCAATTTACAAAGATTACTGACATTAGAGGGAATTGTCATTCCCATGAAGAAGTCCTCTTTTCCTACCTCTACAAAGTAAACACTCATGTCCATCTCTCCCACTCCCCGCCCTTGCTGAACGGGCTGGAGTCAGCTGCACCTGCTCTCCCCTGGACTGAGCTAACCTGCTGGTTAAAATAAGATGTTCCCAAAACTTGCATTTGAAATTGTTGCATTATAACACTATTAAAATTACTGGACTAATGTTGACATTTTAAATGCTTTGTCTTTAAAGTCTGCAAGAAAAGAATGTTTCAAAATGTTGTTTTCCTCTCTAATTGTGTTTTCTCTCTGTTGCAGGTGTGGGTAGAATTAATTCTCAACCAATGAAAAGGCAAATTAGACATAATCATTTCAATTTGTTTTTCTCTCGGCATTAGTTTTCAAGTTGCTTAAGACATCTGGATATGTACTATGTGAGGTTGATTTCAGACAATTTCAGTGAAGATCTAGTTAAATGATCTCAAAATGAATTTGAGAAAGTACTATCATTATCAGTCTCCTTATTAACATGTATTTCAACATCAATTTCTCCAGTGCTTTCTGTACTCGATCAGTAGTCAATTAAGTGTACAAGTCAATATATGATTATAAATAAACAAATTAAAATTCTGAACAATCTAAACCATCACCCTCACGGGCAGTTCTGCCCGGGGAGAAGCCCACGAGATCATGAGCACTTGCCTGATCTTGCTGAACTGCTCACTTTCTCCAGATGAGCTTCTCATTTCACGTTAAAGAAACTAGTATTTTTCAATTATGTGATTAACTTGAAAAGGGAAAAAATAAGACAATTTTGGACAAAACATACAGCTAGTCTGTGCTATTGGCACCTTTCCTCAAGTGTAGATGTCACAGAAGTAAGAGGAGGTTTGTGGGTGAACTGCACCAACCCCCAAGCAACTCTGAGGAGCGCAGACGTTGGGGTCACAGCATGTAGGAGTGTAGCAGCCACAGGAACCAGGTCTCTCAAAAAGATGCCCAAGCTTGCGCTTCTCACCACGTGACACTTGGGGAGAACTTCTGGTATGGTCATCTTCCAGTTCTATTGAAGTGAGAGTCACGTAACAGAATTAAATGTGTACCTTCCATGGCATGTTGTACATTTGGGATATTCTGCAGTCATCTCTTCTATTTCTAAAGCATTTCACCACCCCCAAAACAATTGCACCCTGTTTCCCTCTCCCTCAGTCATAAATCTATTTTTTGAGCCTGAGAATTTACCTGCTGTAGGCATTTCATTTCAGTGGAAGCATATGGTGTGTGAACTTCGTGTCTGGCTCCTGTCACCTGGCATAGCGCTTCCAGGGGTAATCTATGCTGCAGTACTGGTGCTCGTGCTGTTCTGTTTTGCTGCCTGAACAGTCATGTACTAAGTGGATAGGCCACACTTTTGTTTCCCTGTTCATCCACTGATATTTGGATTATTTCTACCTTTTAGCTATTGTAAAGGGATAGCTTTATGAACTTTTCTGTAGGTTTTTGTGAACAAAAAAATATATAAAGACCAAATGATTTAATGTGAAGAATAAAAACTATCTTTATTCATTTCAGCATGAAATATGTTAGAAAACTCTGTAAAATAACTGCCAGAATTTATAAAGTAAATTTACTACACTCTTTCCTTTGTTTGCCTTTGTATGTTTGTTTGTTCGTTTGTTTGTTTGTTTGTTTGTTTGTTTAGACAGAATCTTAGTATGAGGTTCTTGCTGGCTTGAACTCACTTTTGCAGTCCAGGTTGACCTCAAACTCACAGCAGTTCTCCTGCCTGAGCCTCCAAAGTGCTGAGATTATAGGCATGCAGTTTAATTTACTACACTCTTATGTAACTACTAGATTAAAAAAAACTAATAATGAAAATCAATGATTCAGGGTCAAATAATAATAGCAGAACTATGTATATATAACATGCATTAGGAAAGGCCGGCCAAATAGCTCAGCGGATTAAAGCACCTGCAAGCAGATCCAGGGGCTAGGGGTTCTATCCCTGGCATGCCATGCCAGCCCCACCCCCAGGACATGCTGAGATGGCAATTGAGACTGGGCATGGTGGCACACACCTATAATCCCAGCTCTTGGGAGGCTGCAAAAAAGCAGATCACTGAGTCTGATCCAGTAGTAAGACCCTAAACACCCTGTGGACCTTTACACACACACA
>PVKN010018179.1:0-16950 GCA_004027915.1 Capromys pilorides
CATTAACACAAGGCTTAATCTTTGGCAATTTAGAAGCAATGAGTGCGTTACTAAGGGACATGTATCACTGGCTACTTTTTGACTCTAAAATACAAAAGCCTAAGGAAAGATTTATTCAGAGATATAACACTGACTAGCAGAGCTAAATCTGTTATGTAGGATTTCATTTTCTAATGTTTTAAAAGTACTTATCGGTTGATATAATTATGCATTTGAATTTGCTAAATGTGAGCTTTCTCAGTGTGGACCAGCCTTTGTCACCGTCGACACAGTGACATTTCTAAATGAGGTGCTGACTCTGAATCATCACCCTTCACTTACGCATGGTAGAGAAGCAGCTCAATTAGCCTGACATTTGTCACACTGCTTATTACTTTTTGTTTAAGCAGCATTCTGTGTAATTATATGTCATATGAATAAACTCTAAATAATGGCTTGATAAGATCACAAGCAGTCTCTTAACTGTTGACAGTAACACTGACAGCAAATTTAGAAAATTCTGGTAGGCAGGCATGGTTTTCCCCAGTTAAGCCTTATAAAACTTAAGTTTTAGGAGATGAAATTGGAGTCAGAAGGCAGGAGACTACTTGTTTCAAAACAGTACTTTAAGCCCCACTCACTAAAAAGGAAGACCAAAGATTCCACAATAAAGATGGTGTACTGGTCTATTCCTGATGCTGTAAGAAAATACTTCAAACTGGGTAATTTATAAAGAAATGTATTTCTTATTGTTCTGGGGTAGGAAGTCCAAGATCAAGGTATTGCCGGTGTGTGTGGGGGGGTGAGGGCTGGGTCTTTGCTTTCAAGACGGCACCTTGAAGACGGAGTTTTCACTGTCACCCCAAGTCTAAATCCTAACACAGAGATTTTGGAGGGACACATACACTTAAACCATAGCTGATGCCAAAAGTACTATTTCCAGATTTTAGAATGGAAAAATCTATTTATGTGCAGGGCAAAGCAAAAAGATTCAGTGGAAGATGGGCCTTCATTTTAGATATCACTATCCAACTCTAGAGAAGAGAGTTTACCTGTTGTTGTCCATCTCTAGGGAAGAGAGTTTATGTGTAGTAGTCCAACTCAAGGGAAGAGAGGTGTACACATCTTACCTTTTACAATGTAGGCCAGAGTTTGACCATTACGATAAGTTTTTAAACAAGCATGACCTAACAGGAAAAAAATGGTCAGGAAAAAAAAAAGTTGGAATGGAATGAATGAGAAATTCTACAGCTGAGGCAGGGGTTTCACTTGACTGGACTACTCTTGGTTTTTATGCTACAGAAGCAAAATAAAATGATATGAAAACCACACTGGGCTGTACAGATTTTATTGAGCATTTTGATTCATTACAGAGAAATGTTGGAAAGGACCAGATCTTGGGTAACTTCATTGTTGTGAGAAGCTGGACAGCTAGCATAATTACCAGATGTCATCTGGTTCTTCATGAGATAACCCTGTGCAACTAAATCAGACAAAAATTAGAAAATTAAAAATTCATGTCAAATTTGAAATCTTCATTAGCTCACTTCTCCCCTGTGCGGGGGTCTCTGTCCTTGTATTTGTATCAGGATCAATTTCTCACAAGTTAAAAATCACAATAGATAGTTTTTTAAAGTCAGCACTTTTGATCGACTGAACAGTTTCTCAAGGCAACCCCAAATATCTGAGTCTTTCCCTTGGCCTATAAAAGGAGCAACACTGGTGGCCTAAGGAGCAGTTTGGGGAAAGCGTACCTTTCATCCTTGTCGCTAGATGGCAGTGTATCCACTTGGGAGTTTTCCTGGAGCATCTTTTTGGCGTTCTGACAAAGGCAACGGAAGGAGTTGGAAGTTAGACATAAATTAATTTTATGAAATGCTGATTTATCTAGGAACTATTTTTGAAATACATATGTAATGTGAGTTTCAAAAAGAACTTTCTAGTGTGAAATTAAGCAAGCATGTCAAAATACACTTTAATACCAATAATTCAGACTTATTCTCTCAAGGTGTACTTGTTATTCAGTGACAGATTTCTTTCTTTTTCTTAGTAAGAAACATCTGAAAATACATAAACTCTGACAAATCAAAAGCCCATCAATTTTTTGCCTGGTAAAAATATGAGGTTTTGCTGAAAGAGTATGACATATTTCAAAAGACTCAGGGCTCCTATTAACTATGGGTTTTCTATGCTTTTAAACCTTCCTGTCTTTAGTAGAGGACAGATGACCCTGCCATGCCCAGAGCACAGGCCTAACCACAGCACAGGTACCTGATTTGCAGCCTGTTGCTCTCTTCTTTGCTGGACGATTTTCAGGTATTTGTCTAAAGGATTTTCACGGGCAGCTGATTTTTCTTTCATTTCTTCAGCACTCATTTCTAATTCCTTCTCCATCTCAATCTTCAGTGATTCTTCAATCAACCTCTATTAAAGAGATGGGTGCCAAAACAGAAATATACACAAATTTTATGTTGAAAATCTCCAGTCTTTAAGAAATACACAGTAATATAATCCTGACTCTTTTGGTACAAACTGCACACTATAGAACTATAGATGCCAACTGAAGTCACTGCCACTCTCACAGGGAGACCAACTTGAGATTGCAAAGAAGGGCATTCATTTGCCTCAGGAACATTCATATGGCACATTAAGCAAGACCTGACCGGCCATTCAGATGGCACACGTAGTCCTGGTCTGTGTAAGACCAGGCTAGAGAAGGCAAAAGGAGAACTGCAGAGAGCAGGAAGGCAGTGTGTGGAGTAGTGGACTGAAGGCCGCCTCCACCCTGGCTCTTCTAGTCCCAGCTGGCTGACCTTAGGAGACTGTTCACTAAACCTATTTACAAAGGGATGTTCCACACCAAAACACAGACTCCCTCCCTTCCTTGGTGGGCTTCTTTTCAGGATCAAAAGAGTGCATACAAAAGCACTTTCCCAAATTGTTCTCTACCGTGACCCTCACAGGTGACCCTCACGGATATATCACCATCACAGGATGTGTGACTCTCACAGGTGTGTAACACAGGTGACACTAGGTATGTGTCCCTCACAGGTGTGTCACCCTTACAGGGTATGTGTCCCTCACAGGTATGTGACACTCACAGATGACCCTCACAGGTGTATTACTATCACAGGATGTGACTCTCACAGGTGTGTGACACAGGTGACACTAGGTGTGTGTCGCTCACAGCTGTGTCACCCTTACAGAGTGTGTGACCCTCACAGTTCTGTGACACAGGTATGTGACCCTCCCAGGTGTGTGACACAGGGTGTGTGACTCTTAACAGGTATGTGACACTCATAGGTGTGTGTCCCTCATGGTTGTATGACACTCACAGGTATGTGACACAGATGTATGACTTCCAAAGGTGTGTGACACAGGTGATGCTTAGTGTGCATGTCCTTTATAGGTGTGACCCTCAAAGATGTGTAACACTAGGTGTAGTGACCCTCGCAAGTATGTGACACAGGTAACACAGGATGTGTGACCCTGAGAGGTGTGTGACCTTCACAGGTATATGTCCCTTACAAGTATGTGACAAAGGGTATATGACCCTCACAGATGTGTGTCCCTCATAGCATGTGTGGCACACGGTAACTCTAACAGGTGTGTGACCCTCATAGGTGTATGGCCCTCACAAGTGACACAGGTGTTACTAGGTATGTGTCCTAACAGTTGTGTGACACCCACAGCTGTGTGACACAAGTGACACAGGCTTGTGACTCTTAACAGTTGTGTGACCCTCACAGGTATATGATACTCAAAGAAGACCCTCATATATGTGTGACCCTCACAGGTGTGTGACACAGATCACACTCAGGATATGTGACCCTCACAGGTGTGTGACCCTCACAGGTAATGTGTCCCTCACAGGTGTTTGACCCAGATTGTATGACCTTCACAGGTGCGTGTCCCTCATAGGTGACACAGGGTGTGTCTATCTCTCACATGTATGACTCTCAATGGTGTGTGACACAGATGACATTCATAGGGTATATGACCCTCACAGGTATGTGTCCCTCACAAGTGTTGGACATAGACTGTATGACCCTCACAGGTGTGTCCCTCATAGGTGACACAGGGTGTATAACTCACATGTGTGTTCCTCACTGGTGTGTGATACAAAGTGTGTGAACCTTACAGGTTTGTGTCCCTCACAGGTAACATAGGGTAAGTGACCCTCATAGGTGGGTGTCCCTAACAGGTGTGACCTTCACAGGGTGTGTGACCCTCATGGGTGTGACATACTCACAGGTGACACTGATAGGATGTGTGTCCCTCACAGTTGTGTGAAACTCACAGGTATGTGACATGGTGTGTGACTCTCACAGGTGTGCGACTCTCACAGGTGTGTGAACCTCCTATGTGTGTGAACGTCACAGGTATGCGACCCTCACAGTTGTATGTTCCTCACTGGTGTGTGACACAGAGTGAGTGACTCTCACAGGTATGTGACCCTCACAGGTGTGTGATTCACAGGTGTGTACTCTGCAGCCTTTCCCACTGACCACTCAAGGGCAGGCCTCTCCTTCTGGTCACCTGCCAATTCTCTGGCTTCAGGACAGTACTGCCTCACCACCTCGAGCTCAAGGTGCCCTGTGAAGGCATCCATTGGAGAAATGAGTGCCACAGCTCACGATGAACAGCTTACCCTTTCCTGATCCAGTTTCTCCAGCTCTCTTTGTTCCCTTTCCAGAGTCTCTCTCAAGTCACTCTGCCTGTGTTCTTCCTTCTGCTTTTGTTCTTTAAGATGCTGTTTCCACATGTTTTCTTCTTCATTGTGTTCTCTACTTTGTTTCTGATCTGCACCTAACAGAAAGGAACACAGAGTGAGCAACTTGTAGCATCAAGTTTTGCACATGATGCAGAACTGCCTTGTAGGAAGGCTCTGAGACTTGCCCCTGACTCTGCTAGCCTGACTCAAGCTCCCAGCCCCACTCCAGCACCACACCTCACCTTTGACTTTCCCTGCCACAACAGTCTTCCTTCCCTTCATGCCATGTTTCCTCATCCTTGTGGCACTGCCTGCCCTCCAACCTGTGCACTAAAATCCTGTATTCGATGCCATCTGCTCTACCCTGAGAACCCTGACAGAGTCATAGGTCTCTATTCATGTACACGACAGCTTATAGCCTTTTTTTCCTCCTATAAAGGTGCTCAAGTCTCCTCTCCCAAAGAGAAGAAAGCAAAGCCTCCAACACTGCCCAACATCCTAACCACGGCACTCCTCAGTCCCTGCTTCTTTCCTCCTGAGGCCGGCTCTGCCTGGACTTTTAGTGATCGCTGGGCACCAGTCACTCCCACACTCATTTCTCTGGTCCTAAATTCTTACCTCAGCCTTAAATCCATGCTTCTAATGAGTTCTCTGCCATTGACATATGGAAACCCCACACCACTGGCTTCATTCCGAAAATTACACAAGTCCTTTTATCATGCTCTTTCTAGGTGAGGCATGACACAGACCTGTAGTCCCAGCTACTCAGGAAGCTGAGGCAGGGGGTGCTCATGAGCCTGTGAATTCCAGGTTAGCTTGGGCAAAAAACCCCACAACAATGCAAAGTTCCTCCTCCTTCTCCCCTTTGTCCACTAGGCCACTAGGGCTTGCAGATTCAGCCTTCCCATCCTGCCTTCTCAGGCTTTCCCTGGAATAGTGACTGACTGAGCCCACGCCCTCCCTCACTACTGCCTCCCAGCACAGTCCTCATCAGCCCCCAGCACAGCGTGCAAGGCAGACACGGGTTTGCAGTCCAGCATCACTGCCTGGACAGGGCCAAAACACATAGCAGTGTGGGACCTGACAAGCTGCCTCTCCCCACGCTGCTCATCCCAGTGTACAGTGCTCCCGCCTTTACCCCAGAGCCAGTCCACTCGGGTGCTTGCCTGCAGTTTGAGCCTGTTCTGCCCCTTAGCCTTCTCTGCCACCGCCTTCCCCCAGTGGGGGGCACCCTTGCTCCTTCCTCCAGCACAAAACTGGCCATGCTACTGGAGACTGGACTCACACCCCCATCCTCTGAGGGACAAGCACCCGACCTGCAGGCTCATCTTGACCCTGCTCTCTCACCAACCTCATGTACTTGTCTCTCCCACTTCTATTCCTTCCGGGAAAGGCCCATGTTTTAATTATCTGACTATTCCCTCTTGCTCTTGGCACAGGGCCCTATACTCTAAGCTTTAATTAAATCTCACAGAAGATGGTTATGCTGGCCTTTCTCTTTTGGTTCCACCCCATAACCTACTTTTTAAAAACTCGTAGGAACATTGAGTGAGCAGAAAATCCCACAGGAACACCACAGGACTTTCGTGTTTTCCCGTGTGTTGAGTCTTTGGGAGGTACAGAGCTAGCTTGGCTACTAGCAGAAAGAATCCAGTCTCCTCTCTCCCCAACTACATCATGCAATTAAAATACTACGGGAGGCCAAAAGTCATTTTTGCTTGCTGGTAGAAAAGGCTTCCTCCCAAACAGTATCGCTTTTTATTAACGGAATAGCAATTTCAAAACAGGAATCCTGTTTGGGGCCAGTTAAAATGGGGAGGTGCTGCAGCACTGGTGGGGAAGTGAACTATGTCTTTGCTACACAGAAGCTTCTTGGGACACAAGAGCCAAGCAAGATAAGTCTGTCCGCTGGAACCTCAAAGACACCATGCTCTGGTCTTTCACTGGCCTTCTGTTGTGCATAGAGGAAGAGGTGAACAGTAAGAGAATTTCTCAAGGACCAAAGTGTAATAGTGCTGCTTACTAATCCATTACTGTTCATGGATCTACACCTCCCACAGTGCAATTCTGAGTCCTTGCCCTTAGGGTGTGCCCATGGCCACTGCCCCTGAGATGGGACAGCAGCACCATCCTGGGTCCTTGGCAAGTATCTGGGCACCATTTGGCTCCCTGCACCAGATGCACTGTAACAGCAGCTAGGTCTGGTTTCCTGCTGAATGCCTGGCCCCTAGAAGAGCAGCCCTCAGAGAAGGTTTGTGATGAAGTCTTGTTGGGGTGCTTTTCAAAGCAGATTTCCTGTGGAATCAAAAAATGCAACCCCATACTCTCAAAATCCACGGCTTCTTTCACTAATTTCTCCCGTTCCTAAGTTCTGTGACTTAAACTAACAAATCACTACTAAAAGCCTCCAAGTGTGTTTAGGACATGATGCTGTCCCCATGTGTGGGAGGGATTGGGAGACACTTCCTCATGTGCAGGGTTTGGTCTGAGGAATAAAGAACCTGGCTGTTGGCAAAGGCCATGTGTTCTCTCACCTGTGCTCTCTGTGGAGGAACTAAAAGGAAAAATGTCTGTGTCACACAGGCGAAGTCCAGTGACTAGTTAACCTACAGCAACAAGTTAGCAGAGTGTTGTCAGCTTTGGAAGACTGAAATACAAAGTTTCGGTTCTAATTTCTTAAGACATAAGGGAAGCAAACGGAGAGAACATGAAAACGCTGCGATCACATCAGCGTCATGGAAGAGTTGACTGTTTATGAAGTTTCTTGCCTTAACTTGCTAAGACAAGAAGGTGCCTGTGGATGGTTTTGGCTTCTGCCGAAGTCAATGTAGACTGTCAGGGTCTGAATAGTTACAGCCAAAAATTATTAAAAAGCTACTTTCCTAGAACACTAAATGAAAAACCTCTCCTCATGAGTTTTTTTTCCAAGCACCTTCTTTCTGCATTCACACGCAGTTACTTCAGAAATGTCATTAACTGTAATAATACTCTTACCCAATCTTTTAAATAATTTATGCTTATAAGAAGCCTGTTGAAACAGAAATAATTTCTAGAGCACACAGAACAGCATTCAATCTATGGCTCTGCCAGAAGCTGGAGTAGAAAAATGCACACTTACTCTGGCTGTGATACGGAGTGTTGTTGGCGGGCGCAGCAGCAGCAGCAGCGGCAGCGTCCATGTGAGGCATGTCACCAGCGGGCTGGAGCCCGTCGGCTTCAACCCGCCTTGGCCAGACCCTTACATCTGCCAAGGCGTAAACAATGTGGCCATGAGCCCCATGGGCAAAGGCAGGGCAGTGTGTATGGGGTGCCCTCCCTGTGGAATGCGGGAACTCCAGCAAAGCCACCAAGAACCCCCTCTTCCACGACACTAAGAGCATTCCAACTACTCGCCAGCAGTCACTTCTCCACGTGCAGCTGGTGGGGTTGGGTCTGTTTGTTTCTGTGGTGCTGGGGATGGAATCCAGACAACATGTTCTCATACTTTAAAATGTCCTGGGACAGTCATTCATGTACCACTGGTGGTTCACACTGGCAGGAATGTGACATGTTCAAGCCAGAGCCATTGGGGGCCATAATTAGTGTGTAAAAGGACCAAATTTGTTTACCAAACTGAATTGTTACCCACCAGGAAAAAAAAAAAAATCTAACAACAGAATTCATTTGGCTTGCTAAAAAATCATTTGAATTCAACTTAAATATCAATAAAGCAACACATTCCATTTCAGTGGTGGATTAACAAGCCCTTATAAAATTTACAAGCTCTCTCATGTAGTTGCCCAAAATATAAATGATACTCTTAGATTTGACAATTAAGTTTATAAGGCTACAAGATTGTATTCAAAACTTCCTCAGCCAGGCACAGTGCCTCATGTCTGTAATGCCAGGTACAAAAGAGGCTGAGGCAGAAGGGTCATCTGCTTGAGGGCAGCCTGGGAACTTGGCAAGATTCTATCTCAAAAAAAAAAAAAAAAAAAAAAAAAAAAAAAAAGCTGAGGGCCTACCTCAGCGCTCACTGGGTTTAATTTCCAGCTTCCAGCACCACAAAAACAAAAAATTTCTCAAGGTTGGAAGAGCTTCAGACAATCGACCCCACATCCTTATTTCATACTTACGAAGTGGGCTACAGGGTGAGACAGTCCAGGGCACGGCCTGAGGCACAACTATCGTTTCTCGAATCTGATTTTTGGAGTCTGTCATTTCTATTCTTCCACGGAGGGCAGGGTTTTCTAAACCTGAGCAATCAATGGCATGAGTGTAATGTAAGGAAAAATAATACCCTCGTATTCCATAAAAAGGAAAAATGAAGAAAAAAGCACTTCTTTTAAATCCAAGGTAATCACAAACTTAGTAAATTAGGGATTTATTTATGAGCTTAACTATAGTTGAAACTATCAGTCACACTGATGTTTTTATAAAGGGATCTCAGACTATATCCCTGAAAATCCTTGTGATAGAAAAATGAAGAAATATGCTCTTCTTTGTGGTCTTAACACAAATGTCCCAATTTGTAAGAGTTTGCTATAATAATGGCTATACTGTATTTTCACCTCACAGAACTCAGTACTTCTCCTTCAACTTACATGTAAAAGATGGTTCAAGTACTTCATTACCTTTAACAGCTGGACTGTCTTCATTTGAAACGTCACTTGTATCTTCAATTGCGGTCCGTACCTGAAAAAGACTAAATTAGGGTAATAGTCATGACAGTGGAATTGGAAAAAAGTAAAACTGAAAAAAAGGGTGATATAAATCTTTTGTGGCTCAAGAAAATGATCTAGAAAACTCATTTTCTTTTGGCTTCTAAAGAGCAGGCATGGCACGCCTGCCAGTGTACTGACATCAGGCCCAATGTCAGCAGCTAATAGGTGCTAACTCAGCTAGTCTGGAGCCCTAACTCCCTGTGCAGATGCTGCTTCTGTCAGCATGACAGTTGGACTCTCTCCTGATGCTATTCCTAGGGGCTTAGTTTTCCAATAACTGCACAACGTTTTGGAAAAAGATCAATTCCATATACCATCAGCACCAACTGGCTGAGGATGCCTGTCACAAGCCCGAGTGTATATCAAAGCGCGTGAACCTATTGTATGTGTGGGTCTTGGTTTACTTTTTGGCTTATCATACGGGAAAATATATTTAAAAAAATTCAGTGCCCCAGGAGCATGACAGGAACATGGCTGTTTTCAACTCTACATAGAACCACATAAACTTCAGTTACCCAGGCTCAAGTCCAGAGCTAAGATGTCAAGAGGTTCCTGCCACAGGGACCAGGTCCAGGTGCAAGTCCTGTCTATCCATCATGGCCCAGGTGACCCAGTGATGTAGTTTCTAAAGACATTCACTCCTTCTCACTTCAACAGCTGCATCCTAGAGCTCACTATCAGTTCAGAATTTGTTTCAATAACATACAAATTGGAACTAATCTATTTATATTTAGATGTCAAAGCATTTTTTAAAATGACTTCTTAAATTTTTAAAAAAATCTTAGGGCCAGGAATATAGCTCAGCAACATAAACACCTGCCTGACACGCACAAGGTCCTGAGTTCAATCCCTGGTACTGCAAAAAAAAAAAAAAAAATCTTTATTTGGTGAAGGGTTTTGCTACATAGCTCAGACTTGTAGTGATCCTCCTGTCACAGTACGCCTCCCCAGTACGGATTATGGGCATACACTACACACCTGGTTTTGGGGCTGGCATGGTGTGCCTGGAGTTCTGGGGCTGGCATAACATGTTGTACCTGGGATCAAACTTGGGTCCTTGTGCTTGCCAGGCAGGTGCTTAGACTGCTGAGCTATCTCCCCAGCCCCTGAAATGACTTTTAATGACATATGAAATTGTTGCATCTTTAAAAATAAGCTCAATTTGTCTGCTTTTGACAAATTTTATATATTTATCTCAGAATGCAAGTCTATTTGCAGGCCTAGCGAGGGGTTTATTAATATCATATTATATTCCTCAGGTATGCAGACAATTCACAAAGATCACACAGGATTTTATACTGTGATTGCAAGTAGCAAACTACCACATGATCTTTAATATACCTAAAAAATCCAAAGACGTAAAGACAGAGACAGTGTCAAGACATACCTGAAGGCAATCAGAAAGTGGTACTCACTTGTCCTTCTGCACGTAGGAGCCAGAGAATGACCGGTCACAGAGGCTGTGCCTTGATTCAGAAGATGATGGCTGGGGAGTTCTGTCAGGACGAGGGCTAGGGGACACAACATGTGACCTGTTCAGACCTAAGCAACAGAAGAAACAGGGGTGAAGATATTATGGACTACAGAAAGAAGATACTAATGTGGGTTGGAAAAAGCTCTATTAGCTTGTTTTGTTTTTTTGTTTTCTTTTGTTTTGTCTTTAGTCGTTTTTGTGTGTATTTTTGAGACAGGGTCTGGCTATGCAGTTTAGGTTGGCCTTGAGCTCACTCTGTAGCCCAGGCACGTCTTGACTTGCAAAGGTCCTCATGCCTGAGCCTCCCAAATGCTAGGATTAAAGCCATGAGACACCACACCTGGCTTCAGCTCTTATTATTTTAAATACATTTTATTATTATTATTGCCAACAGACAAATGTGATGTCTGAGATTCACAGAGATAATTAAACTCCAGAGGTAATGCTAAAATGGGTAGCACTAACTAGTAGCAAAAGCAAGACCCCAGGAGTTCCCTCGGCACCTCTGCGTGCTGAGTCCCCATGAGCTCTTGACACTCTCTACACTCTACTTCCCGAGAAACCCGTGACACAAAGCAAGTCTACTGCTGACCAGGAGATGGCAGGGTCAGAGAGGCAGGGCTGAAGAGCCTGGGCTTCAACTGTTTGCGCCCTTTCTGTTGTGTCAGGCTGCACCCACATTCATATCAGAGGTACAAGGACACGGTCTGCTCACCAATAGTGTCCCAAAATTTAGGCAGTTGCTCACCTTCCAGAAAGAGCTCATTGTCAAGGCTTCTTCTGGCTTTGGGGAGTGGTGTGGAGGATAGGCGTCTAGAGGAAGTGCTCCTGCGTGACCGTGAAGTTGAGCTGCCCAGTGTGGCTTCCACAACGGCATCACTCTTCTCCACACTAAGTGCACACGCCTGGGGCTGCTCAGGGGCAATTTCATCCTCTGTGAAAACACGTCTTCCCAGGGAAAAGGAACTGTTGCTTTTGAAAGGTCCCAGTGAGTGCAAAGATACCTGATCCTTTGCCAGGAATGGTGGGCTTCTAGCAGGGTTTTGATCGACTTTTTGATGGTAACTCCTGAAAGCCTTTTCCAAGCGTTCAGCCTCTTGCTCTAGCTGTCTTACCTTGACCCTGGTATTGGCAACAAACTCAATGTCTGAGTCTGGGGAGCTGCCCTCCCTCCCTGCGTTCAGGTAACCTGGGCTCCCTGGCACAGCCTCCGGTCCTGGGGAGCAGTTCAGGATAGTCCTGTGTCCATCCCCACTGGGAGGCACTTCTTGGCTGCTCAGCAAGCTATTCACACATCGATGGATGAGAGACTGCTTGGGGTTGCGGTACACTTCATTCTCTAGGGCTGCGGGTTACAGAAAGACAATTTCACAAATGAGAAAAGTTGGCAAAAAAAACCCCTTAAAACTTAAGAATTTTTTTTGAAATAAAAGAGGAAACGCTTTCGTCTTAAACAGGTTCTGAAGTCAAAGTGACTACTATGAATATTTACTAAGAAGTGGTCTAGATCAGCTACAGCTTCAAACATATCTTCCTTTATAACACAAGATACAATTTCATAATCCATTGTGTGATTTTGAAATATCAAAAGCTCTAAATGGGCATTTATTTACTAAGTAGTGCTAAAGTCTAACTAGATTTGAACTCGTTTGATCAAACAGCTTGACCTGAACTGATATAAAGCCATTTATAATCTCTGTTTACCCCAACCAGCACAACTACTGATACATTTGACTGTAAAGTGATGAATCAATGGGTTTCACTACAAGATGCAGCTTCAAGATTCCCAAGGCTGTCAGAAAGTCCACAGCACATGGGTCATGTTTCAGATAAGGGAAAAAGAATTTGCATTTACAGCAACACTGAGGCCAAGACTCTCACGGGTCCCATTTTACCAATGGGGATGGTGGCACGCTGAGGCACAGCTACCTAGCAAGCAGGTCCTATAGCAGTCGGGATCTCTCCTGCCCAGGCAGGGCCCAGTCAGCTCCTCACCTGTGCTGCTACACAACAAAAGCAGAAGCCACAGGGTTCTGTCCTTATGGAATGACTGCTACAATACGGGAGTGCTATGATCTCAGCTGTGGGCAGTCTGGCAACCAGGACAGCAGAAACCAGGAAAATACAGTATGAGAAAGAGCAAAGATGAGGAGAGAGAAGAGTAAAACTAGTGCAGGGCAAAGGAACAAGGGGCTAAGGGGGACACAATGCAAGTGGAAACCACAGCAGGTTTGGGTGCAGGATGTGTACAATCAGCAAAGCATACAAGCTCGGGGTTGAAAGTAACTGCGGAATGAAGTACCTATGTTTCCATTCCCTTCTTATGTAACTGGAATGGGCAGACAGGCATCCACCCTCACTGCATGATGAAACAGCAGCAATAACTGTTTCCAGAGCGCCTGCTATAGCCCAGGAATGAGACTGAGACCCATGGTACACTGACCCAGTCAGTATGGTGATCCTCACTGTGAGTGAGGAAATGGAGCCCCAAAACAGTTAAAGTGTGCAGCCCGATTAACTTCAAAATTGGCGTGCAAATAAAAACAGTTTTCTTGGCCAAGTGTGATGGCATATGCATATAACCGCAACACTCAGGAGGTTGAGGCAGGAGGATAACAGCGAAATTGAGGCCAGCCTGAACTATATAGCAAGACAGTCTCACAAAACAAATAGGGCCAGGGATATAGCTGGGCAACAGAGTGTCTCCCTCACAAGAACGAGGTCCTGAGTTTAATTCACACCACCAAACCAAAAAAGAAATCAAAAAGCAAAAATGGAGGGCTGGCCAGAAAGCTCAGCAGATTAAAGCACCTGTTTAGGCAGACACAGGGACCGGGGTTGAATTCCCAGTGTGCTGTGCCGGCCCCGCCCCTGCCCCCGGTGTGCACTGAGTGGGCAAATGAGACTGGGCTGGGTGGCACAGGCCTGTAATCCCAGCGCTTGGGAGGCTGAGAACAGGAGAATCACTACAAGTTCGATCTGTGTAGTGAGACCCTGTGGACTCTGTACTAAATACATTTTAAAAAATGGCTCTTTGACTCAGACAGCAATGTTGTTTTTGCCAAGCTACGTGCTTCTCTCACTGATCTACATATCTGTATGTTAAGGATTATGAGAAACTACTGAATAGCCAACATCTAAGTATCAGGGCAATGAAAGCAAAAGAAAAAGTGAGGATAGATTGGAGGACGTGTGTGTCACCACCACACTCTTATTTGTGATACCCATGAAGGCAATTCACATGGCTAATGACAGTTGGCATTCCTGAGACAGAAAGGAAGTTTTCTTTCAAGCATGATACATACGTCTATGGATTTCCTCCTAATACAAGTTACTAAGTGGCCAATAGATTATAGTCATTCCATTTTCACAAGTGCCAGAAGCTTTATACACAGATATTTATAGGTTAAAAATGCCACTCACCTGTCTGAGTTTGTTTCAACTGTAATTTTAAATCAGAAACCTGAACATTTAATTTCTTTACAGACGAATCATAATCTAATAGCTGGGCCTTTAGCTTTGTAGAATGTTCAATCTGAAAGGATGCAAGAAAAGAAAAACAAATTGTAGCTTGCATCAAGGTAAAACTGGCTCATTGTGCTTATCCTCTGTTTTCTGTCTCACCAATTCAGGGGAGCTTTCCACTAGTCAACAATGGATTGCTATTTAAAACAACACCACAAGAAACAAAACACACAGACGAGCTTCTTGCTACTTTTTCCATAGCAAACAACAGCTATCTTTGGGGCACGCAGGCAGAAATCAGAAAGAAGTATAAAGGGCTGGGGAGGTAGCGCAGTGACAGGCACCTGCGCTGAGAAAGAAAATAGGAGTACCTGCGAGTCTCAGAAGGAGAAACAGAGACTAACATGGGTACTACCAGGCACTCACAAAATTGTGTTTTTAGATGAGTTTGCTTTTCTTACTACTATTACGAAGATAAAGTCAAATAATCACTAGAGAATTTTTGCAGATGAGACAAGATCCTTTAGGACATTTAGGGGAGGCATTTCTGACGTGAAAATAGACGTAATTTGCACTGGTGTGGCTTATGCCAAGTCTGTGGAGCTATAGGTGGCCTGGCCTAATGTGGGCACAAGGGCAGAGCAATACTCACTTCACTTTGCAGTTGTTTTTGCAGAACTTGCCTGTGAGTTTCAAACTCCTTATGTTCAAATGCGATCAGATCTTCTGCTTTCTTTAATTCTTTCTGAAAAACTATAAGTTCAGGAGTTGGCTGGGCCATGCCTAAGAAAGCAGAGGAAAAATCTTGATTATTACCAACCTAAAGTTTGCTCATATTATTTAACAGGGACAGCTAAAGAGAGTTTAAGAGCTTCCTGTCTATTCCTGCAATTAATAATCTATCAATTGTAACTGGATTAAATGCAATCCCAATTCATAAGTTTCAGAACAAAAGTATTTAATGCATATGAATACATTTCTTGCTATACTTGGAGTTCTACCCAAGTAAAAAAGTTCTTCCAAATCTACAGAGTATCTCAAAGCCTACCTCTCTCCTCTACTACACACAGAAGGCCTAGAAGGAGCTCTTTTGCAACGTCCCTGTGGATGACTTCCCTGAGGGCTCATCCAATCTGAGCAATGACAGTAATAAGCAGAGAATAGTAGGGTCTTCAATTCTGGTCACCTGAAGAAGCTTTAATAAAGGGCACTGTGGGGGACAACCCTCTCAGGATACCCTACTGTCCTTCTCTCCAACAGGAGCTTTCTTCCCCTCAATAAATATGTTCTGCTCAATCAATCAATCAATCAATGACATCATATGCTGGGTAACGACAGAGGACTGTATCATTTCCTGGCCCAGAAATGAAGCCAGGATGAGAGCAGCACTTGGGGCTGGCAGGTGTAGGAAGGGAGAAATTCCAAGAAGTGGGAGACTGAGCAAGCAGTGTACAGCACTGGTGACAGGCCACCAGCAGTTACTACAGCCTCAGCTGGCTGAGAGGTATAGTGATCCAGGGTACCTGGACATAGAAGTGGGGTGACAATGAGGTGATAACCATCTCAACCTCCTCTCCCTGCCTCCCTCCAAGTGCTTGCTGGAGTCCCTAGTGGCCAAAGCCCAGCAGGGGTCCGAGAGCAAAGTGAGCACAGACACTACCCACAGAGCAGCACAGTTCCAAGGTGGGCCTTCCTCCACAGTCATCCACAGGCATGGTTACTTATGCGAAACAAACAATTCCAGTGCAAGAATCTTAAGCCTTGCTCATAAGTACAAAGCATAGTTTTATAACAATGACTTAATATGAGCTATACAAATATTCACATTAGAAGTAATAAAGACATACGGTTTAGGAGACACAGGTTTTCATTTTTACTGTCCTCCAGTTGTTGTTTAAGTAATTTATTTTGTGCCTGAAGCTCCACTCTCTCTTCCTTCAGTTGTGAATAATCACTCATCTCTTTAACTTTTTGATTCAGCAAGTGATTCTGTTTGGTTGTTGTCACAAATTGTACTTTGATAGACTCTAACTCAAGCTGAAAGTGAGAGGAAAACGTCTATGTGAATCATCACCTCACAGCACTGTGAACGTGAAAGCTGGGGAGCTGCTTCGAGCTGAGGGGCAACTTCCTGATGGTTGCTGGTCAGAGGTCGGGTTCTTTGCCACCACAGAGCCTAACTACCATACGATAAGGAAAGTCATCCGCACCAGGAGTGGGCACGAGCCACTCGCAATCGGAATCTGTCGACCCCATCCCATGAAGTAAATATTTCTGACGAAAGTAATCCCTCCATTTTCCAAATGCAAGCAGGATCCAATAACAATCATACATTGTGGCCATAATTTTTTAAAGTAGGAAAAGGTGAGAGAGACACATTCCCTAAACTTGCTGAAAAGTGCTTTTTATTTCTTAGTGTCACATTTGGATACAAAAGCTTTTAATAGTGTAAAATAAGCCAGCATGCATGGCTAACAATGTGAATTTTACTGACATATACATTTTCAGTTTTTTGAAAGATTTACTTTATTCATTTTAATGAGAAAAAAGATAAAATAGCAATGAAACACCTTCAAAACAAGTTAATAGGATGGTTACAATAATTAATACAATGC